>JBBPPF010000025.1:0-47600 GCA_038091815.1 Leccinum obscurum | reverse complement strand
TCAGCGATAACGAAATCATCGATAAAGAGACATACCTTGTTTGCAGCGGATAATACGGACCAAGCAAGCGACATGTAGGGATGAAGCTGTGTCACATTCAGGCCAGTGGCAGTCAGGACGGTGAACGTCAAATACCTGTGCGATACTAGCCACGATCTTGTCGAATAGATCAATCCTTTGCAACAGAACGCCAAACATCTGATCGGACGTCATCAACCCGGCTGCAATCCTTGGGCCAATGTCAACCGCCGTGCTCAGCGCCCCGACAACTGCGGGCGTGGGAACGAGTGCTCCGACCGCTTCGGTCGCCCCGGTGACAGCGTCTGCAGCCTGACGTTCATCCGCATTCACGTTCCCATGCTTGTCGGAGGATACAGTGAACTTGATCGTAAACCCAGAATGACCGGAATCATCCAGGTTGGGAAGAGGCTCCTCGAGTACTTTGATCAGAGAGATCAGCATCAACAGAAATCATGACACCAGATGAGTTCATACCGCCATCCTTGAGATTTTCCAGTACGCTACCGATAGTACCAGCGAAACTGCCGACCAATATGTCCTTTCGCGTGAAATGCTTTTCATAAACCTTCACGATGATGGTGGAACGTTCCTCGCCATCACTGACACTATTCAGTTCCCTGTCGTGGAAACAGCGAGAATGCACCTACAAAAACAAATTCTCATTCCATGAGGCATAATTCTTTTTCTCCTTTGCTTTCTTCGTCATACGTGATGTATCGCTCACGGAAAATTCGACTTGATACTTCCTCGCCATCGAAAGCTTTCGCTGCTCTAGTGTACGAAGTCCGATGTCTGAAACAAACGAAGGTGAACTTGTAATGACAGGAGTGTTGTTGTTTGAATGGCGAACCTTTGATGATGATCGTCTTTGCCGCCCTAAAATCTCGCTCAGCACGTTGCCATGGATGATGACAGGATGTACATACGACATGGGCGGATTCAAGGCTTGGCTGGGGTTGTCTGTTTTCATGGTTCTGTGGGTGATATACAATTAGTACTTGGGAGAAGGGTGTTGGGTGCGGCGAAGCTGGAAACTAACCAGGCTGTGCTGGCATATTGCGGACGGTCAGTTGGGCGCTAATTGGGTTCTTGGCTTCCAACCCGAGAACTTCCGAAGAATATTTTGAGTGACCCAGAACGATGTACTAACAACGGTTCAACGGGTCAAATACTGTCCCGAAGCTTGAATCAGTTGTTCAATATGCCCTCTTACTAGAAGAGCACGAAGACGGTCCCCAACGACATTGAATTACACCGTCGCAATGCAATCCCTTCATCGTTTTCGCCGGTCCGAGTCGATTGGTGATCGGTGCCGGTGAGCAGATAGTTACTGGAAACCCTTCAGGCCTCAGGAACCGCTCCGCACGTCCCGATCCGGTCCGACTAGTGATTCCTTTTTCTTTCATTCCCGTCCTCGTCATAGTTTCTTTTTCTTTCTCTTTGTCTACTTTGTTACCCTCTCCTCTACATGTATATAAGCCTTTCGTGTCCTCGCTGTATGCCATCGAATACTAGATCTCCCGTTTTCCGTTCCTCGTCCCATCGTCGTCGCAACCGCCCATTACCATCCTCTCGCCCGCTCAGCTCTCTTCTCGCACTCAGCCTGCCGCGTTCCCATCGAATAGGAACGTGCCCACATATTTTTAGGCCCACCGCGAGGGGACAGTTTTGACTTAGCCCCATCCCGCCATCATTCCTCCACCCAGTAATTCCACCTGGACAGCGAAGCCGCCAAAACGTAGGACCCTCCTAGGAACCGTCTCAATCCCCCCCGCCGTGACCCGCGCAGCTGCAAAGCGCGCACTAGAGACCGCACAGCCGATATCAAACGCGGATTCAAGCACTCCGCCCCAACTGTCTCCCGCCGTTCCCGGTTCGTCCTCGCCCGTCCTGGCTCCCTCCGCCACCGCATATCAGGCTCCGATAGTCATTTTCCGTCGTCTTACCCCGCCACCGTCACGCGCTCCATTACACATCGCACCGTCCACACTCTCGTCCACCACTATCAACACACCCGCGCCATTATCCCCTAATCCGCTATTGCCCCCTCCAACGTCCGTAACCGTCCCACCTCCACTCCCGTTTACTACCATGTCAACCGCGATCACGAAAGGAATCCAGGGCATGCCCGCGCCGACTTCGTCCAAGGCCCCGTCGTTTGATGGCGAGACGTCCGACCTCCTCGAATTCTTCGAGATCTTCGACGACCTGGCCAAATATTGTGGCCTCTCCAATGCAGAAAAGTGCAAAACCGTCGTGCGCTATGTCGACAAGACTACCAAGCTCTTCTGGGTCCGACTCAAAGGGTACGAAAGCGAAGACTATACAGAGTTCAAAAAAAGTATATTTTACCAGTACCCCGGCGCCGAAAGGGGGGTTCGCTATACCATTCGCGACCTTGAACACGTCGTCGCGGCCCCCACGAATGATGACATCACCACCGAAACCGAGCTCGTCTACTATTTTCATCACTTCTATCCTATCGCTGCATGGCTCGTCGAGAATAAGAAGATTTCAGAAGATCAGCGCAACCGCTATTTCTGGCAAGGATTGCCTCCAGCCCTCAGGCGACGCATCGAGCTTCGTCTTGAACATAAGAAGGCCGACTACAGCCGGGACGAGGCCACCGACTTTAATGAAGTCGTCGAAGCAGGCCGCTTCGTCCTCTCGGATAGAGCCTTTGACGCAGACGGAGATGATATCATATCAGCACGCATCCAAGCTATCCGGGCGGAACGCTCCACGACCACTTCTATTACAGATAAGCCGACCCGACGCTCGACCCGCACTCCGCCGGCTCTACTAGACAATGAAGACGACGGGGACCGTGACAACCGTCGAAAGGACGCACCTCGTGGCGTTCGTACCAAGCGCGAGAATTACTCGAACGCACTCTCGAAGTCGCATATGGACGAAGTCGAGGAACTTTCATGCAAAATGCACACACTGGACATCTCCGATGTCACATACTCAGCCCTGTTTTCCCGCCTCGTCCTGCTAGCTCCAGCGGTAGCCCAGCACTGGGCGCCACCTTCGTTTCGACAGCTTCAAGGGTTGGGCTCGGATGCTGTTTTCCGTCCGGATCAGGGAAAGCGATGTGAACTCTATCATCGCCATGCCAGTGATCGGATGTCGTTTTCGCAATATTTCCGGGGCGCAATCACTGCACACTCGACGGTGTCATCGCCGTACATGTTCCAACCTTAGGCCTTAGCGCTTGGCCTTCAAAAAGCTTCAAGCTGGACAACATGATGTACACGTATTACGTAAACCATAAATATATCAGCGGCACCGCCTAATTAGGCCTTGCTTTCTTGTCTATACCAACACCATTTCCATCATTTTTTTTTGCTTTGCTGGCAGTGTCATTGAATTCAATCTGCAGCTACTATGACGCACAAAACCAGAGTCTTTGAACCCTTTTTAATCACTCGTCGTCCGGCTTGACCCACCGAACGTCGAGTTGCTAATGTATAACTGGGAAGAACAACGAGGGCATTATTTTCAGATGGCTTTTGCACACTTATCAATGCGAGTCATCCCTACGAAGTGACCAACATTCAATCCTGTTTTACACTTCTGCCATCGTGATCATGTATCCAAGCAGTGATTCATTCTTTCCGATACCTAGATGATACACCGATCTCCATTTTAATATACAGACTATGTTGAAAGAAGCAAACTCATCAACCAAAAGTACGGAACCTACGACTTACCACTTGGGAGTTTCCAACGATCGGCTTGAAGAGCGCTAATAATTTCTGGTGCCCCTCGTTCTTGAACGTTAGCGTTAGATTCGACCGTTTCCGAGCGGTTGGAAAACGCGCCTTGGCCCTTGATCCGCTGCAAGAGGACGAGGGCTCGCCATGTCCTGCCACGCCAACGGCAGCATCGATCGCCGACGCACGTTCATGGCGTCATTAACGTCTTTGAACTCC
This sequence comes from Leccinum obscurum, assembly GCA_038091815.1. Taxonomy (NCBI): domain Eukaryota; kingdom Fungi; phylum Basidiomycota; class Agaricomycetes; order Boletales; family Boletaceae; genus Leccinum; species Leccinum obscurum. The sequence goes on along the minus strand of JBBPPF010000025.1, from coordinate 43,641 downwards.
AAGAGAACGACGGCGGGCATCTCATTGACCTGATTCTTTTCTGTGGGACTAGCATCTCAAGGACGTGCTCTATGAATTTGCAGGCAAGAAGGCACAGTAGTCGCACTGGACAACGAGGTCTTGCGCTTTCGAGAGCAGAGACGCGATGGAGGGCGTCGAGGGCATCGTCGCTATGCGGTTTGGGCCGTGCGCGCGCGACTCATGGCGGTTGTTTGCTTCCAAAGGCTTTGGTCAACAAGATTTCGCCGGTATCCTGAGGAGTGCGGCGTTGGAGATGAGCAGGGCGTACGGTAGGGCGTGGCACGCGAGGGGAGAGGAGGATTGCGCGGGGGGTCGATGCACGCTGGGGAAGATGATTGAGGTTGCAGGTTGGGCGAGAGAGTTGAGGAAGGTGACGTCGACATGTGGGAGAAGCTGTCAGGCATATATAAATCAGCGAACGGATGTGCGAGGGAGGAGAAGGACCACATGAACGCCGCCACGAGCGCGACGACCGAGATCGACAGAGGTGACGCATCGGGCAAGGCGCCGGTGACTTTGGTGAAGGTGTTGCGCACGCTCCGGCCCACAAAATGGAGCTAGTCAAAGGGTGCAAACTCGGGCTGAGGTGCGGGATGCACTGCTCGCGGTCGTTGCCGAATCGCTTGGAAGGACGAAGCTGGGACTGTTTTGGACCAATGAGTCACAGTACCACACCCTTCCTTTTTGACTCCAGATGGCATCGGAAGATCACCTAGACAAAAAATACCACCTGATCACTCGTCGGCTGCAGGAAGTCCTTGGCGGTGACATTATCAAGACCATTCTCGCAGAAGGCAGCAGATCACCCAAATGTTACTGGGGTATGCGCCTCGTTTTCTGCCAAGGTTTGAACGACGATTGACTATGTTGCTTTGTCTGGGATAGGAACCACGCCAACAGGGCGTCGTACGTTCTCCGTCATCTGACATTTGAGCAAGAACTCATTGTTGTTTTGCAGCACACATCGGATACTTTGTTCCGTTAATCAAGATCGCGGATTTCCTCCGAGCGGGGGTCGAAGTCAAGATCCTCCTCGCAGGTATGTTGACCCGATCCCGATTGCACGAAACGTAATCCTCGACCACACATCGCAGACGTGCACGCATTCCTCGATAACCTAAAAGCGCCCCTCGACCTCGTTGCGCACAGGACGATATACTACAAGTTTATACTACAAGCCGTCCTCAAATCCCTCGGTGTACCGTTGTCGAAGCTAATATTCGTACAAGGCTCGGACTACCAGCTCTCTCGCGAGTACAATCTCGACAATTATAAGCTTTGTACGATTGTCACAGAGCATGATGCCAAAAAGGCGGGATCAGAGGTCGTGAAACAAGTCGAGAGCCCATTGTTGAGCGGACTGATTTACCCTGGGCTACAAGCGCTTGACGAGCAATACCTCGGCGTCGACTTTCAGTTTGGAGGTGCCGACCAGGTGCGTGATAAGTTAGAGAGATTGATTTATCGTCTGATTCGCCCGATCGGACGCACTGATCGTCTGCAGCGCAAGATTTTCACTTACGCAGAGCTGTACCTACCAAGACTGGGTTACGCCAAACGGGCTCACTTGATGAATACCATGGTCCCGGGTCTCATGGGCGGCAAAATGTCGTCTTCTGATCCAGACTCAAAGATAGACTTTTTAGATACGCCAGAAGCTGTGAAGAGAAAGATCAAGAAGGCTTTTTGCGAGGAAGGCAACGTAACGGAAAACGGGTTGCTCGCGTTCATCAAGGCCGTGCTGATACCCATAAGCGAAATACGCTTGGAGCGGTTACGGGGCGAAACAGGCGAGGATGAGGACGAGGGCAAGGAGTCGACAGGATCTCAAAAGCCGTTTGTGACAGACAACGCGCCAGAGGGCTCGGTGTTCACGATCACGCGGGAAAAGGGTGGGAGCCCGAGCCATTACAAGACATACCAGGAGTTGGAGGACGACTTTGCAGCCAAAAAGATTCACCCAGGCGATCTCAAAGCGAATGTGCGAGATGCGATAATCAGTTTGCTGGAGCCTATACGAGCCGCTTTCTTGGAAAACGAGGAGTGGAAAAAGATCGAGCAACTTGCGTACCCAGATCCGAACGCGAAGAAAGAGGTGAAGAAGAAGAAGGCAAGTCTCGTTCTACAGTGACATCCTGTGCTACTACGGGCTTACATTACTCCCAGGAGAAGGTATACCATCCCCCGCCTCCGGGAAAAGGCAAAAACGCCAAAGTGGTGCTTCAAACACAAGCTGATGGTGTTGTGGCTGAGGCAACGACCTTCTCTGAACTGCCTACTGATCAGTGAGAAGCAGTCTCAGAAAGATAGCAAGTACATACTAGAGAATGATGTAACTTAGATACTTCCGAACGTCACCCAGATTCAGAAGCACCTGGCACTGGTACCTCGCTCATATTATATAGGCTGTGTTGAAAGAAGCAAACGCTGGTGGACTTGTGTGTTTCCAACGGTCAGCTCGGAGAGCACCATTCCTATCCATCGCTCGACTCTTTCGGGTTCTTTTGGCTGCTGAGATCGATCGGCTGCCTTTTTGGCCACCGTTTTATATAGCGTGAGAAAGGACTTATCTGCATGGAACGACAACCTCTCCTCGGTGATGTGCCCGTGTGGCCAGTCGTACATGCCATCAGAGCGGTCGGTCTTGCGTTTTACTGAAAATGCGGGTCGTTCTCAACTTCCTACAGGACGTTATCGTGCGTAGTCCAACTGCCTTTTGAATGACTGATCCGGTAGAACCGCCCTACAGCACTGCATCGGTCCGTCGTTCCACTCTATCCGCTCTTCTCGGTGACCCACCTTTTATATGCAGATACTCCACTCTCCTTGGAAGCGGTTCGTTGTGTGTCCTACACTTGTTCCGCGTCGCCCTTATCCCCCTTACAGCTCTTAGCCCCCGACATTACTTACACAGTCATTCGCCCCCTCGAGGATAAGTACAACGCCATTCAGCGCGCAGGGAACAGATGCGTAGTATTTGCGTTTCTCCTAAACAGGATATACTTCGTACGCGACCAGAATAACCTCACAACCGGCCCCCTCTCTGCAACCCGTGCCGCCCTCTGTGAACTCCTGGCCACTCGCATCCTTCGCGACAACGGTAGCAACACCCTTGATCTCGTCCGTACACTCACCACATCCTGGCCGGTCTGGTCTGGCGCAGACGCCCATGTCCTCAATCTCGCCAGACAGCTGCGCGACGACGACCTCGAGGACCACGTTGGAAATGCGATCGAAATGGCCATCATCTCAAAGGCACGCCGCTTCATAAAAAGTTCTCCCTGTCAGAGAGTTATACATGCCATTTGGATGTATGCGTCCCCGTCCACCGTCTCTTCATCGCTGACAATTCTACCAGTGGAAAGTGTGTTTACCAGGCCGAGAGCAGCCATTGCATCCTCTCAGACGTAAGTTGTTCCCATCATTCCTCCTTACCTTAACATGACGTTGTTTAGCGATACAAACGCACTCCCGTTCACTTTTATGATCCCCACAAGGCGCCCCTTCTCGATCACTACCGGTACGTCTTCTTTACCTTTCTTGCGCGTCTCCTCAATATCCTCCCAGTCTCAAGGTTCCTGCTATCCGTTCTGTCATGGAGTATATAAAGTACACCGCATCTATCCTTTCTCTACGAGTCCACTGACGCTTCTCTAGCTTCTTGATCCTTTTTGTCCTCTTCGTCATTGCTATCGAAATGAACGAGCGTCACAGAATAAACACTGCAGAATCAATATTCATGGTGTATGCCCTGGGATTCACTCTCGAGAAACTGGCTGCTATGCAAGAACATGGTATCAAAGGTAAGTAATTACGTCTCCCGACGCAATCCCGCTCACCTCCTTCAGTTTACTTCAAGGGTACTTGGGTGAGCCTTGTGGCACTCGCACCGAGTTCATGGAAGACGTCTGATTTGAGCAACGAACTTTAGAACGGTTTTGATTTAGCTCTTGGTCTGATATCTTTTACCCTTTCCTTGATTCACTTCATCTCATCTCTTGTCATGACAGTCACGACGTACTTTATATATGCAATATTCAGGATATACGGCATCTTCTACCACCGTAATAGTCTTTCCTCGCTGTCTCTCACCATGCTAACATGTACTCAGATCGATGGGCTAGAGATATTGGCATAGACTTTCTCGCCGTAATGGCTTGTTTATTATTCCCAAGGTGAGATCATCTGCCTGATGATGGAATGCCGGTCATTTACCACTCGCAGACTTGCTTTTGTCACGCTAAAAAACAACCTCATGGTCCTCTCTCTCCGCGCAATGTTAGTGCAGTTTATTGCACTCATGCTTATTGCAGCCTTCTGCTTCTGTGGTTTCCTTTATGCATTGTGGACGTGAGTTACTTGCTTCCCTGTCTAAACTGACCTAAATACCGGCCAGCTTGAGTCGCAAAGGCGCAGGGTACGTCCCATAGTTTTTGTTCTATTTGATGACGATTGACACACTTCTTCTAGATACTCCTCGAGGTATTTCTCATCTTTTATTCCCTGGCATCCGTGTTCAATATTCTGTCTCGCAGCACTATTGCGTGGTGGATGCTGGATCTCTGGTTTGGACTCGATGCGATTGGCTTTGATAGGGCAGGTTAGTCTTTCCTATACACGTTCTTCTAGTTGCTTATTCCTGCAGACGAATTTGACCCCATAATCGGTCCGATCCTTATGATCATGTACGCATGTCTGAGCAATACGTTGTTGCTAACTGGTACGTGGACATGGTGTCGCGATGATTTGATATATCTCACAGAGTGACACAGTCCTTGTTTCTGTAAGTGTATCAACACTAGCGGTGACGGTACCCGTGATACACCGCTGGATAGATCTTGTCGAATACCTTCGCGAAGATTAGCGAGGATGCTGCTGCGGAGGTTGTTTTCAGGTTCCCGGCTCATGATTGCCCCGCTGATCCTGCCATTTAGGCCATGTTCAGAAAAGCGGTCTCTACAATCGAAGGGTACATCTGCGCCAAGTTTTGTTCATCCGCCGCTGACGCATAACGTTGTTAGGGTCAAGGCTGACTCGCTATTTTCTTATCAGCCACCTGTAAACCTAGTTGCTGTTTGCATTCTTCTTCCCTCTAGTTATGTTCTGAGCCCAAGATGGTTCCACAAAGTAAGTTGTTTCAGCTGTATTTGTGATCGGGAACTGACTGCTAGGAAGGTCAATGTGTTTCTCATAAGGTCATATGCCTTTGGCATCTCATAAATCATCTGGTACTTACCTTGATGCAGAGTCACGAATTTTCCTATGCTCCTCCTCATCGCGTGGTATGAACGTGAGTTGGGAACCGATAAGCCAGCTGCGCTTCCTCACATCTTTCTAGGTCAAGCAAAGAAAACTGGCTCGCTGGGATTTTACGAAACGATCACATCAGTATTTGAAAAGGTCGCGGATAACTTGCCACGCCCGATCAAGCGGATGTGTAAGTGAATTTGTTGTTCTTACTTGCTCGAAAGATGATTGTCCACCCCTACAGCACTGTTCGATGGCCTCGTAGGATCGGGTGCTGACATTGATGTCGTACGTTATGCTCCTTTTCATACGAGAATCCGGGATACTCAGGTACTACCAGATTTTTGACATTGAAGACGAAATGGAGCAGGCTGTAGCAACCGAAGATGACACAGACCACATACCTCTCGACCCTTCTAACAGGAATGTCCTCGAGCGTCGGGCATCCCGCAAATCCAGCCGTCCGTCCACACGTTCCCTCCGCCCAACGCGACCACCGTCCCCAAAGGAACACGAGCCTGATCATAATCCACAACACGTACCGCCGAGTCAGCCTTCCCCCCCGCGGAACATCAGCCACCAGCGCCAGGTCTCTGCGCCCATCTCCCTCCGCAGACGGCTGACCCCATCGATCCACAAACCCGACGTCGCGCAAAGCCCACTTGCCCAGGTTTATCAGCCAGTCGTCCTCGATGAAATGCCCACCACGGAGGACGCCGTCTGGGACACCCCGAGTAGTGGATCGGCGCTTTTGCTGCAGCCGCAACTCGGCTACGGCCCTGCGACGCGCCGCCGGTTAGCGTCGATGCAATCGATGCACAAGCGTCCAAGCGAGGCGTTGTTGTTGGCGCCCGCTGCGAGACCGGTTGGGTTAGGGAGACCGCCGTACCCACCACTTGACACGCGCACGGAGACGTTGATGGGTCCTTCGTCTCTGTCTTCTGATTTGCAGGTGACGGGGAGGGAACGGGAGATGATGACGGCGGAACAGGTGGAAGAAGCTTTGGAAGAAAATGGAGGGATGTCCGAGTGGATGAAACGGATGGAGAGGATGGAGGAACGGCAGGAGCGGATCGAGGGGTTGCTTGTGCAGCTTCATGCACAGTTGCAGCGCTGACGATGGGATGGCCGCAGAAAGTAGAAAGGTTGCAGGAACAACCGCGCACATTGAGCGGATCGAGTCACTTTTTTCGTCTAATTTTTAATCAAAGATCTTCTAATGTACATGGGGCTCCCTTCTCTTTCATTTACTCGCCGTTCTAGTAGAGCGAATGCGTCAAAGTACTTGATATATATCCACTTCGTATTTTATCTTTTGTCGTTCCAGGCTTCGTGAGTGCTCGAGAAACTTGATCAGTCGAGTACAATGTAGCAGGTTTTACAGGCACGAGTATCGACAAAAAGCACATATGTACGCAGGTAAGATATCCGAGAAAGAGAAAGAGAGAGTGAATGAAACCGAAACAAAGGAAGGACGAAAAAAAAAGAGAAAGATGATTGATAAGTTATGGACCGGCGAAGAAGAACGAAAGAGGTAGGCCTCAACCCCATCGCCGAGTTGGCGACGGCCCATCCCAACGCGTTCGATCCTCCTGCGAACCGGAACGATGTCGCGCCCACCCAGCATCCACAGGCCGGCCCACAAACTCGCCGCCGCTCCCAACTCCTCCCCCTACCCCACCGCCACCGCCACCGCCACCACCGCGCCCACGACCCCTCCCCCGAGGTCTCCCCGGCGGCTCGCGTCCGTTCGGCGACTGCCATTGTCCACCGGCACGCTCGTCGCGGTACCGTGCGTCCGGACCGTCGTCGCGATCGAACCGTCCTTGTCCGTACACACCTCCCCGCGGACCAGAAGGGGGCTGGAGTATACCAGCAGGGCCGTGAGGTGGCGTTCGCACCATGAACGGGGACGCTCCGGGTGCATGTGGCGGTGCACCGGGCGGGAAAGTACTTGGACCGGGACCGGATACAGCCACGGGGCCGGGACCGGCGAGCAAACCGGGGCGGACGCCTGGCACTGGAAACCCAGGTACACCACCTGGCCAGTGTGGTTGGCCGTGCACTATGGGGGGTACACCGGCCGTCGACATGGATGGCGGAATAGCAGGGGGTGTATGCGCGACGTTGGCCACCGCGTTGGCGAGGCCACCAGAGATACCTGGAATACCGCCATTGCCGGACGAGAGTGTGCGTAGGATGGCTTGGATTTGCTCGGGAGTGAGTGCAGCGACTTCGGCAGCAAGTGCGGAGTTTGCGAGCTGTGGGTAAGCCTGGAGGGCCGCTGGGAGTGATGGAGCCGGGGGTGGGGCTGAAGGGTGGGGCTGGGGTTGGGGTGCTAGCAGAGTTGGCAATGTAGGTGGTAGCGAAGCAAGTTTACCCTTGACAAGGATCCAGATTCCGATCACATAATTATTTTGGCGAACATGGGGTAGGCGTAGGTCGTCTAGGAGCTCTACGAAATCCGGCAACGGCGCACTCGCCAATAGCGGCACCATGTAAAGCTCCTTTCCTGGATGGTAATCCTTGGGGTGGTGGCCCCACGGAAATACAAGTCCATGACGACTAATGAGGCAGGTCAATAAAACCGCCATCTCCGAGGTTCATTCGGCGGACTTACTTTTTTTGTAATAGAAAGTCGCTGAAGGTCTGCAGCATGTTATCACCCCCATCAGAAGAGAATGCGCACGCAACGAGTTCTTTTTGCGGATTCAGTCTGGTCTGCAAAAGGAACTGTGCAGAATTCTCTGTCGGAACACGACCGTCGATCCGGAGCGTATCAGATGGGAAAAGCGTTCGCCAGAGAGGAGAATCGGCACTCAAAGTCCGGCCACCGATTTGGCGGGCAACAACAGGCGCTAACTGCGGAATGGAAGAGTCGACAGGCATGGCAACCTGGAGCGGAAATGAGGAACAGGAATCATGTAGCAACATTTCCGTCACTCACCTTTCCCGTCCATACTGGTGGAGCTGCCTGAAAAGCCACCTCTGGGTCTTGAGGCGGCTCGTCTTGGCGAACGTCCACGTCTTGATCATTCTCCAAGAACATGTCGAAATCTTGATCGGTCGCCTCGGGAGCAACAGTATTCACTTCAACAGTTGGCTGACTCCTAAGCTGTTGCTGCTGCTGTTCGGGTTCTTTCTCAATTTCTTGCGAAGCGGCTTCTGTTTTTGGCGAAGTCCATAATGCATTCAGGTCAAAGGACGATCGTGCAGGTGTTTCGGGCTCGACGAGTTGTGTCGGCGAAGTGGTGATTCCAGGTAAAATTTCGCAAGCAGGCGGTGGAGTTGCGGGCGGTGGCGAGGGAGCAGGTTCAGGTGGCGGCAGCGAATCAAATGCTGCGGCGGTGACAGAGGCTTCCAAAACAGGAGTGGACAGATCAGCAAACGTGTCTTGAGGAGGAAGTTCGTCGTCCAAGTGAATGAGGTCTGCAATATCTAGTTCCGGCTCAGGGGAAGTGTGCATTTCCGAGGTGGATGGCGCGAACATTGGGTGCATTGGCGATCTGACGGTTTCACCTACAGGAGGTGAATAGCTGTCGCGGTGAACAGGAAGGTGGCCACCCCACGTGGCACTCTGTGGCACGATTGGCGATTCGGGCGGGATCGAGCCTTGTGAGATTGAGCCGGCTCTGTCCCTCTGTTGCTGCTCGGCGGCTTTCAGTCGTGCTTGTCTCTCTCTCCGACGCTCCTCTCCCCGACGTTCTTCTTCTTTTTCCCGCTCCTTTTCTCGTTCGCGCAACAAGGTCGCCGACTCCCCGTTGAGGTCCTCGATATCCTGCAAACCCTTGTGTGTGATCTTTGCGCGAGGGATCAGAGTCTTTTGGAGAATGGAATGTTCCAACGCCTCTTTTTCAGCGAGCTTGATGGATTGCTTGGTTTCCTCGTTGGCCAGGTCTGTGGAACTCATCTGAGAAAGTTCCATTGCAGAGATAGTGGCAAAGCATATTCGTTTGTGAATAGCGACACGATCCGCCTGACTCAGGTTAAAAATAAGCATACGAAAACGTTCCCTGTTTGATGGGGAGTCAGTCTAGAACCACGGAACATGAAGTGAAACACACTTGTACTTGGGCCCGACGCCCTGATTGCCATATTTGTCGGGTTCTCCATACAGATCAAAAAGACATTGCTCAAGCTGCGAGGAAAAGCTATTAGCCGCGTCTTGCAACCGTTGTCTGTCTTCGTCAGCGAGATTCTCTGTTTTCAAATCAACCTTGTTGCCCGATCCGTCGTCAGCGTCCGCATGAGGATACCTGAAAAATACAGGGCGAAGCATATCGCGGAGTTTTGCGAGGCAGTATTTTCTTGCCGGATCGTCATCCACCGAGAGGGGAGCCTCCGAGGGCTTTTTGCGTTTTGCTTCGCGGGCCTGGTGGGACCCGCCCGATTTGCGCTTGAGATGGCTAGCTGGGCCAGGCGAAGCTTCCGAGAATGGCGTGCTCAGTTTGCGGGCATTTGGGTCATGTGAGAGAGTGTCGGAGTGATGATCCTCATCAGAATCCGTTGCATAAATTACCTGACGCGTGCGACGCTACAAATACCGCATATCAGCAGATGGACGTGAGAGAGCAATAAAAGAGGACACACCCTAGAGGGGCGCTTCCTTTTCGCCGTTTGGGGTTCTGCTACATAGTCGTCTTCGCTATCTGGGTCCTCCTCCGATGCGGAAGGTGATAAGGCGGGAGGTGGCGTTGAACGATTGAGAGGCGGATTTGGGCCGTCGTGATCGTGCAAGAGGTCGATAAGATGGGGATGGGCATCTGTTTGCTCCCACTTCACTGCAGACAGATTGGTCTAGTCAGCACGGGTCGGCAAGATGAAGCACAAGTGAGAAACGAAAACGAGCTGGGGTGGCCCCGACGGAACCGAGGGCTTAAGTAGTGTGGTCGCGGTCACCGGGCATCTACGATTGTACAGGCGCTCAAACTACCGGGGCTCATACCAGATCATCGGACTCAACAAACATAGTTGCGCGTCAATAACGTAAAGCTTTTGAGCTTGTGAGCCGCATCATGCGTTATGACAGCAACCATCGTGCGAGAGGGACGGATGGTCTGGCAGAGAAAGCGCGAGAATAGGTGCCTCAGACGACGACGGGGATAGCGAACAAGTAGAGATACAGAACTCATATGTTCGATGTACATTTCGTAAAAAAGCATAGTGGACCGGTGACACTCACTGATCATGCGTCGACCGGTAGTTTCGGTACAAGTAGGACAGACATACACCTCTACAGGAAAGATGAGCAAGAAAGGGCGATGGCGATGAGATGCAACATACCCAGATCCTCGGCCTGCTCTGCATTTAGCTCCACACAACGGAAGTGATACCTGGTCAGACAGGTGAGTCGTCGTTGAAAAATGGCACAAGAGTACACGCACCACCCGGAACACTCTGCACATAAAACCATTGGGGAACCATCGTCTGGCTGATGGCAGATACAATATGTGGGGTCGTCTGCTGGTTTCTTCGATCTTGTGCGTGCTGTTCGTGACTTGTTCTCCTTTTCCAAGTCACTCACGAGTTCCTCTGTCTTTGTCGGTTTTTCCTTTGGACGTTTCGTTCTTGACCGTGCGGGCATGTCGATGTGACTGACTGAGGACAGGAGCAGTTAAAACTCCGACACGTGTTGCTTGAAATTATGTCACACCCCATGATCGAGGTTGTCTGCCAAGTATGGGTCAAGTAGATAACTTGCTCGACATCTGGCAACCATTACTACACTCCTTCGTTTCATACATGCGGTCAATGCATGACTCTATCTAGTCCCTCGACTATGACTTCACTCCCCATCCCATTCCTACCTTCCTCGCGCGGAGCAGAGACATGCTATGGCACACCAGAGTCCCCACAAATGACTCTCAGGCAACGCATCCGATCGTCCTTTGAGCACGGTATCAAATCTGCAACCCGGTCAAGAGCAAAGTCCCCATCCCCTGGCGGTGACTGTGATGCCATCTCCGCCAGACCAAAGGACACCGTTGATGTCATTCCCACAGCGGATCGTGACAATGACCACGGCAGGGCGGGCATGTTGAGGCGTTTTGAATCCAAAGTGGGGCTTCGGCGAGCACGTCGCAACACCGTCACGCCCTCTTCAACTCCGACCCTATCTCTCGTTGACCGCGCCAGGGTCTCCACAGAGCATGTAAACAATGCGGAGGGGCACGATCCGCCTCGCGTGGCGGGCTGGACGAGCTTTGTCACCCCTTCCTTGCTACAGGCCTCAGCGTCTTCGCCTGCCGTTCAGCTTTCTTCCCCTCCCATACCTTCTCCAGATTCCCAGCCCGCCCCAGTAGTGAACACAACATCCGATCCTGCCGCTGCTTTTACTGCGTGCGACCGCAGTCGTCGAGCGACCATGCAGCCTACAATCAGGGAAATCAGTGCACCTCAACCTTTGGCCCCTCGTCGGACAGCCGTACTAGGAACTCAAGAACGCAACGGGACGGTGTCGCCGCGGGCTGGTAAATCTAGACCCTCTTCTATATTCACCTCGTCACCACCTAGTGCTCGGTCTTCCATTGACGCTCCTCGGAAAAGTAGTGACCTGCCAAGTCCACCTGAATCTCCCAGTCCACAGCCAGGTGGCCGAGGGGTGGCGAAAAGGCTAGGCGTTGCGAGTGCAATAAATCTTCCTTTCCACAGCCCGCCATCCTCTCCCACTCCAAGCCGTACAGATAGCCCCGCTCAAGTTCGTACGTCAGCGAGGCGAGTGACCCCGACTTTTCACCCAGGCCTTATTTCTGCATCGGCTACTCATTTACCTGCCACTCCTCCAACATCACCCACCCCTAGCAAACGGCTGTCAGTCGACGCTCCTCGTCCATCTGTCGATGCTTCCCATCAATCACTAGCTCACAGTCCATCTACTAAAATGCCCAGGCGGTCCTCGATGGATACCCAACGCCGCTTGGCATCACCTTCCCCTAGGCCGACCTCTCCATTCTCACGGTCCCGCGCTACTTCTCCGACGCAAAGATCTTCCGGATATGTTCACAATCGCAATTTCAATCTCTCTGCTGCATCCCTAAGCTCTTCTTCGACTCCCGAACAACGCGAGTCGATTCGCACCGCTACCTCCATGTTGTCCAAGGAGTTACGTAAACCACCACCTCACTTGTCACGCAGCGAGCACGCAAGGGAGTGGGCCGAGGTAGAGGTCCGATTGCAACCTTTGGTGCGTCTCGAACGCATATGGGGCAAGAGTGGGGCTCTCCCAGGTGCAAGCTCGAGCCAGATTGGTGTAACAGGTTTGACCTCAATGGTCGTCAGCAACGCCGGAGAGGAGAGAGAGAGAAAGCTCTTCTGCGAAGCCCTCAGGGATGGTGTGGTCCTGTGCCAGTCAGTATTATCGTCCTCGAAGCGGGACAGTTGACTCATCCCGCACCTAGGTTAATGAACAAGCATGTCCCTTCCGCGATATTGAGAATTGATCCGCGAGAAGACGGCTTCAAGCGCACTACCAACATTTCCAAATTCCTCGCGGCATGTTCATCTCATGGAGTGTCTTCTGACTACCTTTTTTATCGCGATGATCTTATCGAAGCAACCCCGGAGGCCCTATGTCGTGTAGCAAGAACAATCATCTCATTCTTAAAGCTATGTGATACGCCCCCTGTGAACCGAAACAAAGTGATATCTGGTCAAGGCAACAAGGATGGGACGTCCAAGAATGGTTATTATTCCCCATCATCCCTTTCTTCTGCCGCTTCCTCGGCGCCCAATCTAACCCAGCGGCGATCGGTATCTTCACCTCTTTCTTTAGGTGGAAAGCGTTTGACGCCACCAGAATCCACTCTTCCCCCGCTACGATCAGATAGCCCCCAGTCGGGAACTTCTTCTGGCACGGAACGTAATGGTTTCCCAGAGAATGTGATCATTCCGACTCCTAAATCTAAGCATAGCAATGAAGGTGGCGGTGTTCTTCCACACGATGCCAATCTCCTCGACTTTCCAACCCGCGGGTCTCAATCTTCCAGTGTCGCCATGGGAGATCGCGGTCACGATTCTCCGCTCAGACAATCGAGAACCTCGAGCAATATCACGGAAAACACCACGTATTCCAGCATCTTCGATCTTCGCCGTAACAGTAATGCCCAAAACAAGTTCGGCACTATCAGGACTGTCACCACCGAGGCCACGTCGCTTGGTTCAGAGGTTCCATCTTTCACCAGGACAGAAGCTAGCTCTGTGGCTGCCTCCGTGGCAGAGGAAATGAGTAGGAGGCGCAGTATCAGCAATGAAGGTTCCCGACCTAGGGATCGAAGACCTAGCGAACCCGTTCCACTCGATCTAGTCAGTCTACTCGAGGAAGAGGAAAACAGTGCCTGTGGGTCAAGCTCTCGGGAGACTGCTCGAGCCAGGTCGCCTGTGGGCGATGGCCAGCGGGACCGTCGACCCGAACAACTTCGTGTTCGACTTGGGAAAGGGAAATGGCCCGACGATTTCCTGGATGCTTTCGAAGCAAGCCCTCCCCAAATCGTTCCTATCCGGACAAGCACCAGCCGAGCAGAATCGCCACTCGGCGTTAGCCCTGCTTCGGCCTCTTCATCACGAAAGCCATACCTCGTCGGTGTTTCCCGCCACAATGATGGCACAGATTCAGGTTCATCCTCCCCGCGACAACCCACCCACCGCCTCAGACACAGTGTGGATTCCGTGCTCCTGCCCAAGGAATCCATCTTGCGCCGCGATGCTAGTCCTGATAGTCCTATGCAATCTTCTGGTTCCAGAGTGATATTGCGCCGCTCGAGCACAAGAAACGGTGCTCGCCGCAATGGGGTTTACGTGCCACGTGGTAACTTGGACGATACAGACAGAGAAGGTGGTTCGTCTGCGGTACCGTTTCCGAGGGTGGTATCTGGGGAGCACAGCAGCCGAGCGTCGCCCTGTCCCGACTCTCCGCACAGTCCTGCTCGTGGTCGACTCGCCAGCGAGTTTGATGATCCAAAGGCATGGCAGCGCAGTCGACCGAACTCATACGGCGAGCTTGGGAGGTCACGTCGTTCCAGGTATGGAAACGTAGTCGATCTTGAAGTACGTGTGATAACAGAATCGTCAGTGATCTACCGGGACGCGAGTCGATGGATGGTAGCACGACCCGCCAGACGATCGTCGTTGAAGAACAGGGCAAACCTGCTGTCCGATTCGTGAGTCTGTGTCTCGGACTTTTGCTGTGCACTTGATATATCTCCACTTATAGCAACTCGGGAACTGTATTGGTCGAGGGCAATTCGGAGTCGTTTACCGGGCCCTGAACCTGACTACGGGTCAGATGGTGGCTGTCAAGCGTATTCGGCTAGAGGGTCTCAAAGAGGAAGAGGTCATGCAGCTCATGAAGGAGGTCGATTTGATGAAGAGTCTGACACACCCAGGCATCGTCAAGTATGAAGGCATGGTTAGAGACGAAGAGTACTTGAACATCATTCTTGAGTGAGCAAATCTCATTTTGCAACTGACGACAATGATCGCTGATGCCCGTCCGAGGTATGCGGAGAGCGGCTCGCTCGGACAGACGCTCAAGGCGTTTGGGAAGCTTAACGAGCGCCTTGTCGCTAGTTATGTCGTCAAGATCTTGGAGGGCTTGCACTACCTCCACAGATGCCAGGTTGTGCACTGCGATCTCAAGGCTGCGAACATCCTCACCACCAAGACCGGAAACATCAAACTTTCAGACTTTGGAGTTTCCCTGAACCTTCGGGCGATGGAACGCGAGCGGAATAACGTGGCTGGGACTCCGAACTGGATGGCTCCCGAGGTGATCGAACTCAAAGGCGCTTCGCCCAAATCGGATATCTGGTCCCTAGGATGTACTGTCATCGAACTTCTCACCGGCCGTCCTCCCTATGGGGATATCGCGAACAGCATGACCGGTGCGATCAATACCTTATGTGGCTATAACCAGATGATGTTAATTTGATTGGACAGTCATGTTCCGGATCGTCGAAGATGAGATGCCACCTCTGCCGGAAGACTGCTCCGAAGCACTTGAAGACTTTTTACAGCAATGCTTCCACAAGGACCCTCTGCAGCGCCCAGATGCGGAGAGGCTCTGCGAACACCCATGGCTAAAGATGAATTGGGATGCGCTCAAGGTAAGACGACTTCCTTGCGAAGCAGGCAGTGTGACTAATTCGTCCACCAGGAACTCCGTCCTCAGGATAGCATCCCTTTTCTCTTCCGCATCAGCTCCGATCTTCAAAAGACAGACGTTGCAAAGGTGCTCTCGCACATGGAAACGCCACCGTCGGATCCCCCCGCTGGAGAGGAGCCAAACGTTCCACACCAGAACCTCTTTTTTGGACCTGCGTCACCTCTGCCTGATGATACGGCATTCTCTCCCCGAAACCACACCTTTGTAAAAACGATCTTTGGGAAGCGTGAGTAGCCATTTGATCTTGTTAATTGAACTCTACTCAACGAACGTACGGCAGCGATGATCTGCAGGGTGTGCCTTGGGAGTGTGAAGAAGAACGCAGTCATCTGCGATCAATGCAGCCTGATAGCCCACGCCAAGTGCGCGTCATCCGCTGCGCCCACGTGTGACCTTCGTTCACAACTCTTGCTGTTTGCGTCGTTTGCGGAAAAGGGCAACACGAACGCGTTCCAGCAATTCCGCGACGGTGCGACCCCGTCTTCCCTGCCGAATCAGATGTGGGGACCAATGTCCTCTGAAGCTTCGACACCCACCCCACCCCCGTTGTCCGCACCTGTTTCTGGCCATGGTATGGGTATGCCCCCGAAGCCATCCGCTGCGTTCAAGATCATGTCTGGTTTCGGGCGTTCGCGTTCATCTCTGTGTATTTCGCAGTCTGCCTCGCCGTTGCCGATTCCTGTGGCGGAAGACAAGATTGCGGAGCGCAAGTCGTCCAAGCTCAGGCATGACGTGCAAGCGAACGAGAGACCGCTGTCTGATTCGAGCAATAGCACGGATCCGAAGAGCTTCAAGACGATCGACAGTCAGTCGAGCCGATTAGAACCGAGACGATCGTTCTTCTCGATTATCGAGCCTGATACGGACGTGTTGCCCCGAACGGGTCAGGGTCTCTCTGAAAGTGTATCTTCGTCGAGGATCGTTTCAAACGGATGTGCGTTGTCAGAACGGGCTCAGCAAGAAGTTCCTGTCAGTTCGTCGGGGGAACCTGACCGCCAGAAGAAACGACACAGTGACAAGCACACTATATGCGTTGTACAATAGTGACATGACGTTCGACGAGTTTACGCTCTCCCCCTTCCTCTTCCCCTCTTCATGCGCATCTCAGGCCTGGTGCTCATCCATCATCTTTCACTGCTTTTTTCCTTGGAAACACATTCACGCTAGTTTATGGTCTGGTAATGTAGCCTGCATCGTGGACGCTTTGGACAATATCTTACTTCTACGAAAGCCATAGTGCATAACTTTCCCATTCGTTTCCCGTCACCGAGCTGTATTACAGCTCGTGTCTAACTGTATCATACACACGATCAGGGTGGATCACACCCAACAATAGGAGGGATGTCCTGACCTGCTATACTGCTATCGCGACTCACGTAATCGAGACTGCCTTGGCTGGCGAGGTTCATAGCACCTGTATCGCCCCAGACTTGATAACGAGTGATCTTGTCTTGATCGTCAAAGTCCAACAAGTACGTGAACGTCTCGCGCCAACTTTGGCGTGTGGCGGTCCAGGTAAATGTGGCGGCGCCTTTGACGGACACTTTTCTGGCGTGTTGATCTACGACGTAGTCTGAGAAACGTACGTCGTCGTAGGTGATGAACTGGGCGAGGGTGGCGAAGTAGCGGCGCACCCCGTCGATGCCGACGAAGGGGCGCCCGAGGAAAGGGGTCAATTCTGGGGAGAGGGGCATGCCGTGCTCGAGGGCCTCGCACGGGCGGGAGCGGGAAAAGTGACCGAGAAGGACTTCGATGGATGCTTTGCGAGTAAAGTCATGGCAGAAGCGGTGAGCGGCGTTGGAGATTGAGTCGGATCCTCGTAGTAGTGATGCCATACTAGATATCGTCGTTCGTCGTCGTCAGCCGTTAAGAAGGGTATTGCCTTTTTTGGGAAGAGGCAGCTTTTCTTTCTCTTCTCTCGAGCGCTGGGCGCAACACAAGCAATGTCACATCGGATCGCGAGTGCACGGTGAGTTTGTCTACTTCGTCGTCGTCGTCAGGTCGGTCTTATCAGGGCGGTAGACATACATCCATGGCAGACGAGATTCGCCAGGAAAAGCGCACACTGTCCCGTGCAGTCCAGTTGGAGGCTCACATCAAGGACCTCAACGTGAGTCGGCCGACGTCTTTTTGCCACCCCGTGTACTCACCCACTCGCTCCCAGGGAAAACTGCGGGAGAACCTTGGAAACTTTAGAGCGATCGAAATGTCGATCAAGGGTACACTCTCAGAGCTGAATGTGTGTGTATATGTTATTCCTTTTTGTCTTGGTGGCTCCGTTTCGACTGACCTCCCTTTCTGAAGAGGAACGTGAATCGGGCAGATCAAGCATTCAACACCGACATCCCTAAACTACGCAACGAACTGCAAGATTCGCTGGTCATCCTCAAGGATCTTTCTACCACGCTACCCCGCATTCGTTCCCGCGTCGCCAACATCCGTTGTGCGTACGACTCTGGGAGAACAAAAGTCAGTTTTTGTCCGATCGGATCCGCTCGAACGAATCTGATCCATTACAGGCACGAGAGCTCGTCGGCAACTTAGCGTGGCTCAATACCGACTTTCGCGAACGTTGGAGACTCATCATATTCACGTCCTCCGCACCGGTTTCTGGGCGATGGAAAGCATTAATGCGCATTCTATTCGCCGTTTTCTTCGTGGCCTTTTTATGGGCTTCCTGGTTTGCCTTGCGTGGTGCCTACCGAGCACACCGACAACGGCTTGTATGGGGTGAGAGGTTGATGTCCTGATGACACAACCAACGTCTTTTGTACCCCCCTTGTTGTATTTTTGGTCTCTTGTCATACCCCATGGACAATCATCCGGGCAACGCCCCGCACTCTCCTTGTTTTGCCGTTCAAGGAATGGCAGCATAACCTCTGTATATATTGTATCTATGCTGTATTGTAGAATCAGAATATGATGTGCAACTTTTTGGACTTGACCTATTCCCAAATGCCTACGGCTCGGATGGTCTTCGCACCCAGAACAAGTAGTTGCACTCTGCGGCACCCCATGGTGTCGCACTACGTGGCATGAGTTTCCACTCGCCACTCCATGGTACGTAGATGAGACCTCGCACTTCAGCCTCTGTGCGAGTGGGGAGGCCATGTTCGTACGTGCGTGTTATCCACGGCTTTCCGGGGACCTCCTGGTTGGATAATGGCGTGGAGAAGAACGACACGAGTTCTAATGGATTTATGAACTTGGAGTACGTATGTGTCCCGACCGTGACCTTCCGCAAGACATGCTCCGCCGCGAGAATGGTCAAAAAGTAAGCAAGCGGTGTGCGAGCGATGGTCGAGAGGAAGAGGTGACCGCCCGGCTGGCAAGAAAAAAGACGCATCAGATTCTACGGACAGCACGACGCGATAGGAACGTACCTTGACCAGCTCGGCGCACGCCGAGAGGAAGCCGGCGGGGTTATCGACGTGCTCGAGGACCTCCATCGAGCACACGACGTCGTACCGCTTCGTTTCACAAACGAGCTCCTCGACGCATCCGGTCCGGTATGCGAGCGCGCCGGTCGAGGACGCCGAGGCTAGCTCTGGGTCCGTGTCCGCGTGAGCAGATGCAATGCCGATGTTCGACGCGGAGGCGTCGACGCCCAGCGTCCGCGCGCCCATCCTCGCCAAGCTCTATAATCATCCACACGCGAGGGAAACCAAAAAAAAATGAGTTCAGTCGGTGTCGCGACGTGATCGAACTCACCTCGGAGAGCAATCCACCGCCACACCCGACGTCGAGGACGTCCAAGCCCCGGAGAGCGTCCCGCCTTTGCTCCATGCTGCACCCGGCGTCTTCCCCGTGTTCGTCGCGCGCGACCTCGACTAGTTTTTCGCGGAGGTATCGCACCCTGGTCGGGTTCATCCGGTGAAGAAGCGCGAATTCGCCATGCTGGTCCCACCACAGCGAAGAGAGGCGGGAGAAATGTGCGATTTCGTCCGCGTTGACGGTCGAGGCGGTTTGAAGCGAACGGACGCGCTGTGAACGTCGAAATGCTGTGGAAAGCGACTGACGAGTGAAAAGTACATTCATGTCAAGGGAGACAATAATGGTGCTGTACAAATAAGATGTGATATGCTATAAGTCGCCTTCCCTCACAAACATCCACTTGTCCCCAATCCGTCGCATTCGACCGCCTCCGCCCTCGTTCTGCTCGTCCGCGTACCCAATCGACTGGTTATCAGTCACTAGGCCGTCACTTGGTTCATCATCTCCGTTCAGGACCACAGCGTAGCTGGATGGCTCAGATGACTCCTCCATGATATGACCTGGACCTGCATATCCGCCTCCATCCCGGTGGTTGCCGTGACCTCCCCCGCCCGTGTTATGGTTTCCTCTACCCCTGCCTCCACCTCGCCTCCCTCCGTTGCTCCGCGGTCCTTGTTCGTCCCAGCTTCCTTGTTGCCACTGACCTCCTTGTTGTGCTCCATTGAACCCACCATTGTTCGCCGCGACACCAGTAGTACCAGCCATGCTCCCAGTCATCATGAAGTGCATGAGTTCCTCTTGTGACGGTAAATAGCCACAGGTAGCTTTCCACATGTTTCCCAGCGCTTCCCACGACGAGGGAGCAGTAGCATCAAACATGCTGATATCAAATTGGTCAAGACCAGGCTGCTGCTGCGTCGCTGTGGCATGCGTTTCAGTACTCTGCGCAGATGTACTTGCAGCTACCAAAGGCAACTGATCAGATACAGGTATACGATTATCTGGCGGCGCCCCAGGGTTAGGATCTACAGACGAGTCCATCGGGGTAGGTGCCTGCGTGTTCTCGACCGATGTGGATCTGGAAGGCGAATCGGACGACGCCCTGATATCCCGTCCAAACTCGTCCTTGCCAGGCGTGGCGGAAGGTGCTATAGGTAGTTCAGGCTGATGATGTGCCTCTTCGTCGTTCGACAGATGACGGGGAGGACTGTACGTCCGCACGTTTCGCCGTTCTTCGTATCTCCGCGGACTGCGCGAGCGGCTGTGTCTTGGACGCGGAGGGAGTTCCCAGTCCCGGTCACGAGGTCGGAACCGATCATGGTTTTGGTTGTCGTCCCACCGGCCACGACCGCGATAGCCACCGCGAGCACCACCACGCGGGATCCGCTCGCCACGAAGATCGCGTGGGTCTCGCACACGATCCGGGTGGCCGTTATGCCCATACCATGCATCCCCTGGAGTATCGAAACGCGGACCTCCTGCTTGTGGCGGTCGCAAAGAGGGATGTAATGGCTCCGGCGGGATCGTGGGCGGTGTTATCTGTCCTGGAGGTGGTGTCGGTGAATTATTGGCGAGTTTGGCGGTAAGGGCTAGGTGCTGTAGAAGTGCCAATTGAAGTTGCGGGTCAGTGTTTGTTGGTGTTTGGCTGTAGGTATATCTGGTCAGTCCGTGTAACACCCGGCGAAGTTGGCAAGCTGCGTACCTGGGGGGTTCGGCGTGGCCGTTAACTTGAACCTGAGCCGCTTGGCCGAGCAAGGCGAGCAGGGTTGCCTGCACATCGGAAGCCGGGGTAGTTGGGGTCTGTGTCGCGATGATTGCGGGCGCTTCTGTCGTGGCGCGTGGATCGGCGGTCATTGTCGGATTTACAGCGTTCTCTGACGGAAAAAGTAAACGAAATGATGTTTCAGTTGATATTCTCATTTCATTGGAGGCAAAGACGCCAGCGGGAATAGCTAGGATTACACAAGCAGAAGGAGTACTTAGCGGCCACATGGTTTGGTTCTGATAAGCACCTTTGTGTACACCCGACAAGATATCCCTCAGTCGCGTCAACACCGTCGAAGGAAAAGCATTCGATTTGACCCATATGTCAAGAACTTTCTTCGTCTTGTCCTGTGGTCAGAGTTAGGTAAGAATCTCGTACTTGTCAACTACCCCATTTAGAAATTGGTACGTGTTAGGACCACAGGTTCTGCGGACAGCCAGGTTACAGCGAAACGCAAAACCATACGGGCGAAGCCAGTGACCGAGCGCAGGAAGCAGTTTTTTTCATGAGCATGCTCTGACAACTAACCTTTATTTCAGAGTTATCCAGCGAACCCATATCCTGGAAGAGTCCGTCCAAGACGCCTTCAATCTTGAGGAGAAATGTCGCCGCATTACCTCTTTCCGAGTTGATATCACCCGTTATGCCGTGTTTGTTCACCATACTCCTAGCAGCACGAGTCAAAGCGTCAAAAGCATACAGGCTAGAAACCTTGGCGGAACGCGGCAACGACTTGTGCGTCCGATAGAGAATGGCGACAAGTTTAGTGTCGGTCTAAAACACCATCCATCAAGGGGTATTGATGTTGATAGCGTACACACGCACCTCGAGTGACTTCATGGCAATCTCCGTCAGCTTGTTCATTTTTGAGGCAGACACCCGCTTTGCGTTGACGACCTCTTTAAGGGTATTTTCGAAATCCTGAAATCGGGGCGGTTAAGCATGGAAGGGAGAGACTCGTCTTTAGACCTACCTCGAGAGCAGCCATGTTCAACGCTCGCTCATAAGCCCACCTAGCAAAATATCGTAAAGTTCAAGTGACCGAAAGATGAGGGCAAACTCTGTATTTGTTCATGTTGTGGCGTCGTGCCCTTCCGTCATGTGGCTGAGCTCAGCGCGCGGTCCCTTCCAGCTCGATGTCGACTCGAGCCAAGCTGACCCTCGCTGCTGCGTGTAGCATCTCTGTTTTTATCATATGGGGCGTTCACTACCAGCAAACCAAGGAGCGCGAGGTATGTGTTGTATTCTCTCTGCTACGAACCTGTGTTCTCACGACGCGTAGGATATGTACAAAGGGGTATTGCGTGATGACGAACGCAGGAGAGACAAGATGCGGCAGAGGGTGCAGGACTTTGAAGAGTCCCAGAGAAAGCGAGAAATATATGGACGCACGCAGACTGTTGTCTCTAGCGACCCGAGCTGACACTGGTCATACGCTGGGAAAGGCAAGGTCAGGTCATACCGTCACCTTATGTCTCAACTCGTACTAACTCTTTGAATTGATAGATTGTCACCTCCACTCCATGATACTAGGCAAGGAGTAGACTTCGCCAAGACTTGGTCATAGCCAGCGCTTTCGATGGACAGGAGCCTGGTGATCTGCAATAGTGCGTGATGATATGCTCCGAGCACCCTACGTAACTCATGTCAGTAGTAACTAGAATTCTCTGACTTCAATATCAAACCACAAACCTCTCTCGTCTTACAAACCTGTCAAGTTCTGCGTACTCTTTCGCGTTGACGAGGGCAACTACGTAATGAGGCTGTTACCACGTGGGATTGTGTTGTTTGGCAACCAATCGGAGCCGGGTTTGCAAGTTTTTTTTCGGGGTGTACCGCCTCGGTTTCTTGATCTTTCAATGAACATCCTCATGGACAGGCGGTAACTGGGAGTACGAGGGTTGTAATCGAGGTCATACAAGGTATGTTCCCCCATATAATCTCTAGATTAATTGACCTCACACCAATCCGAAGGTGGAAAAGGATGCATTCGGCTCTGCTCATCGATGAGATACTCCAACTCATATTCGAGGAGGTCTTGAACAACGGGAAATCTTCGCTGTGCTATGTCGCGAGGTGCTGTCAAGCGTGGAAAGACCCTGCCCTAGACCGCATATGGAGCCGACTACCTTCGGCGGTGCCACTGCTCTCCCTTCTGCCAGGTTTTGCATTCGAGAATGGTGTCATTGTATGTTTCTTTGACTCTATTGTGTCAGCATCGCTGACTTTTTATAGCAACTTCACCCTACCATGCAAGATGCGGCATCGACGGCCTTTCAGTCGTATGCTATTCGTGTCAGACACATCGTACACCGCCATCACGTACTCGCCGAAAGTATTCCCATGGGACTATCCCACCAACTAAGCAACCTCGAATCTGCTCGCATAGAGAATATTGCCGCTGGGGAAGGCGCTATGTGTATAAGCCTGGGACCTCGACTTCGATCTCTCGTGCTGCAGATCGGTTACACCAAGTCCAACTGGAGCTCAATAACCATTCATAGTATGATGTCGCTTTTAAAAGAGTGCTCTTCATTGGAGCAACTGTCTGTCAGAGGGCACTCATCGGAATGTCTCCATGCTCCTCTCAGCAGTATCACCACCTTGCGTTCATTGTCGCTGTACCTTTCATCATTGACAGAACAGTCCTTCATGACGGTGTCCACGTTTCCCCTCTTGACGGATTTCAACGTACACGCGGACCGCTTGTCGTACGATTACTTGTCGTCTGCAATTGCTCGCACCAGTGATGTCCCATTCTTTCCTGCACTAGAGAGGCTGAAGATCCGTGCTCAGCCAGCACTCGTAGCGATGATACTCCACTGGTTACCTCGAAACATCCTTCGTTCTCTCCACATCGATGCCGCAGCCCCTTGCTCATCATCTGCCTTCGAGGGCCTGTTCAACGCGATGTCCCCACTTCCCTTGCATGAATTCACCTTAGAACATGGAATCTACGTCCACGAAGCCGTGGATATACCCCCATACTCCCCTGATAGGTTTTTCATTCTAGACCGTTTACGACCGCTTTCGAAGCTACCCCTTAGACGTCTTGTATTCGACTCTTCATTACCACTCAACCTGTCGGATCCAGACATTGAGGAGATGACGACTTGGTGGCCGCTGCTCGATCGGCTTGAACTCGGAACCCGCTTCGTCCTCGAGAACGCGGAGGCAACTTGGAAGCCCAAGAACTCGTTGACCAGTCTCTACGCACTGGCGAGAGGGTGCCCACATCTCAAAAGTCTCGTCGTCACGCTGGATGCAGACACACCTGTGCTCCCTGGTCCAGATTTGGTCCCTCCCGGCTCTCATCCCCTGGTTTCACTGTCGATCAGTTCACGTTCTCGACCTGACGTTCCATCGCTTTCGGCAATGCTTTCTAGACTGTTCCCATCGTTGACGGACTTGACGCCCGGGTTTGTTGGCGAACACGAAGATGCGTGGGCTGCAATCCAAGCCACTGTTTCCAACACTGTTCACGAATAACCATAGAGATATAGACATAGACCTCGTAGACTTGCAGGATCGTTTAGAATTAGACATAGACATTGACCATAGACATAAACTAGATGGATTGGAGTGTACTCTGGATAGCAGATGTATACCATGCTGACGAACTTGCCCTCTCAACTGCAGTGATTGATGCTTGTTCAGAGATATAGTGGCATTCAATCATTTACATGCAACATATCGACATCGAGTTAGTCTACACTAGACGGCTGGCTTGCCAGTACCAGGAGCGAAGGTGTAGGTCAGACCGCACTTGCCGCAGTACTGACGATCGTTGTGGAAAGCCATCTAGAGACAAGGAATAATCAGATGACCGAGGAACAAGAGATGTACCATCAGCACGTACGAAGACACCTGCACCACATTCGGCAGTGGGGCACTCGCGGCGGAGACGCTTGATTTTGCCGTCCGAATCCACCTTGTAGTACTTGAGGATGGACATCTTGGTCTTCTTGCGCTTATGCTTGACCTTCTTGGGAGTCTACACGGGGCGCGGTCGGTCATACATCAGGATTTTTAAGTTACGAAGAGGGGATGCAAGACCGACGTTGTACGTCTTCTTCTTGCGCTTCTTGGCACCACCACGAAGGCGGAGCACCAAGTGAAGGGTGGACTCCTTTTGGATGTTGTAGTCGCTGAGAGTGCGACCGTCTTCGAGCTGTTTGCCGGCAAAGATCAAACGTTGCTGGTCGGGGGGGATCCTGACGCAAGCATGAGATGGAACTAGATCGCATGATGGTGAGGACGGTCGAGCATACCCTTCCTTGTCTTGAATCTTGGCCTTGACATTATCGATGGTGTCAGAGGACTCGACCTCGAGGGTGATGGTTTTGCCCGTAAGGCTGGTGTTGGTTTGGTGAATACGTCTGGTGGAGGAGAGAGTGAACCTACGTCTTCACGAAAATCTGCATCTTGTCGGATGCTCTCGTCTGTCCAACGAACTAAACGGTGGAGTCGTCGACAAAAGCTGGTTGTTGTAGTCAGGAGGAGAGTGATCGCTAAGCGTCTCGAAACCTTATTTCTCTGATGATGGTCCGTGCGTGGTAACTTACGACTAATGCAGTCTATTATGTAAGCAAAAGAGAGTCGCGTCGCGTCGCGTCAAAGGCCTAGTCTCTCTGGAACGTCAAATGGACAGCGACAATGAGATGGACGTGGACGTTGCTATCCCTTCTGCATCCAAAGGGAAGGAGAAAGCTATAGACATTGTTGCGCCTTCTAATGGCGACACATTACCCTGGTATGTCTCTCGTTCGGCGTCTTCAGGGCTCACTTTTACGGACCGTCCTTCAAGGGTAGAAAAATACCGACCGGTTACACTCGACGACGTCGTTTCTCACAAAGATATCACGACTACAAGTAGGCGCTATCCACCAGCCATTTTCTCTGAGTGGGGCTCACGTTTGACTGTAGTCGAGAAGTTTATCGAGAAGAATAGACTGCCACACTTGCTCTTCTATGGACCGCCGGGCACCGGAAAGACGTCGACTATACTAGCTGTCGCAAGACGAATATATGGCGCCGAGTATCGCAAGCAAATCCTGGAGGTGCGTACGTGTCGAGAAGAGCCTTTCAGTGCTCAGGGACCGTGCTAGCTCAATGCTTCGGATGACCGAGGGATCGACGTCGTACGCGAACAAATCAAACAATTCGCAGAAACGCGCACGCTGTTCTCAAAGGGTTACAAGCTCATTGTCCTCGATGAGGCGGACATGATGACACAGGCTGCCCAAGCCGCTCTCCGCCGCGTAATTGAGCAATACACCAAAAACGTTCGCTTTTGCATCATTTGCAACTATGTGAACAAGATTGCCCCTGCGATTCAAAGTCGATGTACGAGGTTCCGGTTCTCTCCTTTACCCATTGTGGAGGTCGAGAAAAGAGTGGACATTGTCGTAGAAGCTGAAGGGTGAGTGTGCCCCTTTTATGCAAGTGTATCTAAACAGATCCATTAGAGTGAAATTGAACCCTGACGGAAAGCAGGCTCTTCTCAAGCTCTCAAAAGGTGATATGCGAAGAGCACTTAATGTCCTTCAGGCTTGCCATGCTGCGTACGACACCATAGGAGAAACAGATGTCTACAACTGTACCGGAAACCCTCACCCATCGGACATCGAGACGATAGTGAATTCTATGCTCTCTGATGAGTTCACGACCTCTATTCAAAGTATGCTGTTTGTCCTTGATCGATGTCATTGGAGTTGAGGTGGATTTTTGCAGTGATAACGGCTATGAAGACCGAGCGAGGACTTGCCCTCCAAGATCTGCTCGCTGGTGCCTACGAGTATGTGGAAACGATCGATTTCAAGCCGCACGCCCGAGCGTACCTGTTGGACTTTTTTGCAACCACAGAGTGAGTAATCGCGCCAACATCGGTCACTTCCTCAACCAACTTTTGCTCCAGACACAGACTGTCAGGTGGTGCCAGTGAGAAGATCCAGTTATCAGCTCTGCTTGGTGCTTTCAAGAATACCGTTGAGCTGCAAACCAAATGACCAGAGTATCGGATATTGTTCATCGTACCGTCTACCGAATCGAAATGCTCGCTGATATTACGCATGCGCAAGTTGTGAAATCAATTACGATGTAGACATGTGGAACCACAACACAGTTGGATACCCTAACTTCTTCCGTTTATACTGACGCGCGCGATTGCCTTCTCCAACTCCTCCGTCCCGCCCGACCGGCCTGCTAGAGAGGATGGTTCTGTGTGTAGTGCAAAATTCAAAAACCACTCCTTGCTCATGTAATTCCGAACACTGCATGATTCGGGGTCAAAGTGTTTTCCCCTGACAATATAGCATACTCACCCATCAGCCAGCAGCACGACAACATTCATTCCCTCTGTCTCGGCAATCTTGCGTCCTTGTTCGGACTTCAACCAAGCTAAAGCACCACTGAGTGCACTCCCACTGCTGCCCCCAACAAGGAGACCCTCCGTCCTCATGAGGCGTTGAACGGCTATGAAAGCCTCTTCATCGCCCGTCTTTATCCAAGTGTCAATGTCATCCCTTGAGAGGACGTCCGGAACGAAGTCATAGCCAATGCCCTCGATGACATATGGTTTTCCATACCCCTTATCATTGAGGGTATTCGGGAGTGCAAGAACGCTGCCAATCTACGAATTATTCGTCAGTGATCAACATGTATAATATGTAATGAACGACACAAACAGGATCGATGGCAACGACAATGCAGTCAGCATTGTGCGTTTTCTTTATGGCACGAGAGATTCCACTGATAGTGCCTCCTGTTCCTGCACCGGCGACGAAAGCATCGACTTTCATGGATGACGGCTTCGACGAGGTGGATGGAGTGGAAACGACAGCGTCGATTAACTCTGGTCCAGTCGTGAGTTCATGGGCCAACGGGTTGTTTGGCTACAAGTTACCGATAAGAAATAGCTCAAGCGACGACGAGCTGTGATACATACATTATGATACTGGTCAAGAATGACCGCATGCGGTATTTCACGTTGAAGCCTCTTGGCCACTCCTACGATCGTCAGAGGAATTCAGCCACGAGAGTTGAGAGATAGACAATGGGATATCTACCAAATAATCCGTTTGGGGAATCAAATGGTTCCTCGTTGGGCGTACGAACGACTCGAGCTCCGAGTGCGCGAAGGAGCGCCTCCTTCTCTAGTGACATCTTGTTGGGCATGGTTATGATAACCGAATATCCCTTATCTACCGTATTCAGCAACCGTTCCAAAGCAAAAGCAGTCGGTAGTATACCTTGATTGCACATGCCAAGGCGAGACCGATACCTGTTGCATGCACTCGTCTGAGATGGGACTACATGCAAGACGCATGGGGGGAACTGACCTGTGTTGCCAGAGGACGCCTCGATGACGACGCTCTTTCCAGGAACGAGCCTGCCCTCCTTCTCGGCGGAGAGCACCATGGCCTTTGCGATTCGGTCTTTGACTGAACCGCCGATGGATAGGAATTCAAGCTTGGCCACTGAGGAAAAGGTGAGGGCTCCGTACAGCCAGCGATAACGAGTACATACGTAAGTTGCATTTGAGGTTCTCCTCAGCAGCGATCTTGTCCAGTCGGACGAGGGGGGTGTTTCCCACGGCGTCGAGGGCGTTGTTTAGGATGGGGCGAGAGGTGGACATGATGTGGTAGGTGGTAAAAGCGGAACGAGGAATCCGTCCGGGTCGACAGCCCTTATGACTACTTCGGGTCGGGTCTTTCCTTCCGTTGCCGGTCTATTTCAGCGAAAAGGTATTTATGTAATGACCACATGTTGCCACTATCGAGCTGCTGGAAGTCGAAAAAAACATTCACATAGATAGTAGCAAGGAGAACTTTTTGTCTCGATTGCCTGATCCATCATATCATGTTACGTAGTTTTCGGCGTTCTGGACTCTGTATCGGGTTTTTCCCTACTTCAATGTTGAGATCTACTCGTTGTGGCCGCCGCAATAAAGACGTTCCCGGAATAAAACCAAACAAATCTAATCGGCGGGCGATCCGCTACACCGGCTCACAACGTAGACCATGCACACATACTGATTACACAGAGCCGAATGTCACAAAAATCTTCGGCCCATGCCGAGCGCTTACGATGCATCATAATGGCCATTTTGGGCCCCGTGCCTTTTCATGCATTGTAACGGTACCCACTTTTCATGAAAATGCTGATATAATGATGAGGCTGGCATATTATCATGCCTTAAAAGGGCTTATAATGGGGGTTCCTAATTTTGATGTAGGGGATCCGTTATGATGCATTTCTTATTATTTATAGTTTCAATGCCATTATCACGGACTTAGCTACAATATACAAAATATATATTACTACTACCACACCGCGCGCGCACACGTCCGTTGCACATAGATAGAGTGGGAGTCGTGGTACGCCGGTCGCGTCGTCGTGTGGTTACGGGTACCGCTGTGACCTCTCGTGTGAGTCCCGTCCTCCCCGTCCTCGTTATTTCACCATGACGTGACATCGACGTCGCGGTCGCGGTCCACGGTGTCGCTGACGCCGCGACGGCCGTCTCCCCGTCGTTGTCGTTGTCGTCGTTGCTGTTTGCAACGCCGCCACGTCGTCGTCGCGGTGTCGTTGACGATGTGCCCCCGTCTCCCCCGTGTCGTCGTGTGGCTGACGCCGTCCTCTCCCCATTGTCCTCGTCGCGTCGTCATTTTGACGTGACGTGGCGCGTCGTCGGCGTCTGTACAGGAGAGGGAGGGAGGGGGAGGGGACGCGGACACGGTCAGGTTGTCGTCCGGCTTCGTCGTCGCGTCATTGGCATGCGTGCAGGAGAGGGAGAGGGAGAGGGAAAGGAAGGGGACGCGGACGGGCCCGTCGCATGCCACGTCGCGTCGTCATCGTTCGTCGTCGTCGACTCGTCGTGTCATTGGCGCATGAGAGGGAGGAGGAGGGGGAGGAGGGGGTTGTCGTCCGAGCGTTGTCGTTGTGTCGGGTGCCACGTCGCGTTGTCGGCGTATGCAGGAGGGGGAGGGGGAGAGAGGGAGAGAGAGGGGGAGAGAGAGGGAACGCGGAAGGTTCATCGTCACGTCGTCGTGCCACTGCAGTATGGCGAACTGTGGGAGAAGGAGAGTAGGGAGGCCGTGGGACGGGACGAGGTTGTGGAGAGAGAGCGACGATTGCGAGAACGACGTTTCCAACTATGGTCACGTGCCTCGTGCCTTCGTCGAAAAATCGCTAAGTCCGGCATATTAGGAAATGCAAACTACATTTTATTAGGATTTAATGCTACACTACTGCATCAGAATCGCGTTACAATGCGTGACAGTCGCTTATCGATCATCATCACGCATTAGTAATCCAGCCGTCGTCCGTTATCCCACTGCCACGCCCATGTCAATGCGTGACAACAACGTGACAACGTCCCCTTAACCATCGTCGCGTAAAGGTCTATTATTATTCCATTATTATTCCATACTAATGCCATTTTTAGGCCGTTACGACGACGTGGTCAGCCGGCGGCATTACGATGGGGGTTAGCAATTTTGTGACAAAGCCTTTCGGCCGAGTCCCTGCGTTTTATTCGAGTAATATGAAATCCTGCTTGATGAGTGGATAGTAGTATGTGGGGCATCTGTCAAACGGACTAGTTTGCCGCAACTTATCGCTACTCGATTGAAATGCACCAAACGAGCACGGAGTACAGTGGAGATCTGTGGGTTATAAAGCGGCCGGCGGGAACAGCGGACCGATATTAATGGCACGACCTGTACTTCGGGGCAGGAGCCTCCGGGCCCAGCTTAGTTAGATTGTCCCTCATAGAACACATACGCTCCACACGGGAAAAATTTGATCTAAAAAACGGACTAGTAAAAGAATTTTTATTGTTAGTCCCTGAACCGATGCAAATACGAACGCCACGAGATAAAATTCGACTGCTCAGTGCTTCAATGTCTCCAACTTCAACGGCCAGGGCTTTCCTATCCACGAAGCACGCTCTGCATGATCCTTGTATTCATCATCGGTATTCGGGTGAATGAAGACACTGGTGAATGCGTGGGTGAGCGATCGGGCAGTAAGGTCGGCTTAACACTCATACTCGCAGGGTCCACGGTTTACAACAAGCCAGGCAAAAAGCGCCCCTGTTTGAAGGGGAGTGATCGTATCTACCTCAAACATGGCAGTTGGGTGCGGTCCTAATCAGCGAGTCAGGCGTGTCCACACTGTAAGGAATGCACCATCCCATACCGACAGGTTTGTCCCAAAGGCGATAGACGGTGAGCTACAGGATGGATAAGCGAAGAAGACGGGTCAGCGAGAGAAGCGCTCACCTCCGGGAACTCGCGAGCGACACGGGCGTGCAGCTGCCTTGCGTATTCGGTCTCTTCAGGCGATGCCTGGTTATAATATACTATAAGATAAGATTATAAGTAAAAGATCGGCGGCGGTGGAGGCCTGGCGGACTTGCCATGGAAATCGAAACCACGGGAAGGTACTATGG
Organism: Leccinum obscurum; assembly: GCA_038091815.1. Taxonomy (NCBI): domain Eukaryota; kingdom Fungi; phylum Basidiomycota; class Agaricomycetes; order Boletales; family Boletaceae; genus Leccinum; species Leccinum obscurum. The sequence goes on along the minus strand of JBBPPF010000025.1, from coordinate 12,279 downwards.
GAGGAGGGAACTCATGATAGGCAGTAGAGAGCTGCTTGCCATCCGAAGCTTGGTTAGACATAGGTGAAGGTGCAAAGTTCAAGTTGCTGACCGTCTGGATTTAAAGGCATGCCGGGTGCAAGTGGTGACTAACCTGGATTACCAAGAATTAATATTGATCGATAAGCAGTATGGCGTAGGCTTCGCGCGTTGATCGCGATGTTGTATCGTACCACTGAGCACTATCAATTCCCACGAAACTTTGTAACGCTCCTGGCTGAGAAACCGAGTCGGGGCACGTTGACAACTTTAGAAGTTGTGGCGCAATCGCTACACCGTCTCACTATGCACGCATATTTACTGACGTACTATGCGTCAATGGTGACACAGAGACGGTGCCGAAGCCCTTTCGGCCGATCCTACGTTTTATTCGAGTGATTTGAAATCTAGATCAGTCAGTTACTTTACCACGTAAGCGGAGTCCCATTCTTTTGGGTGTCCACGTCGTGGAGGCACGGAACGTACCGTCCCTTCATGTCTGCCCGCTGGTGGAGTGGCTGGGCTGAACAGGAATACGTGAGTCAGTTTCCTCTACTGGCAGAGCAAAATGGAGCTAACCTCAGGCTCAAGCCACACTGATGGCATTACAGGCTTCTCTAGTCGTTCTAGTCGGTGTAAAGTTGATTCATCCAGGGCTTCACACCTACAAAAACGACTACAGTGATCATTGATGCATTGGCACCTTTCCGTGGGGAGGTGGAGAAATCGCTCGCGGGCGAAGAGGCACTTTCTCGGCCACTGACGGTCGTACACTCCCTCCGACTCTGACTCCGATCTCGTCCTCGTTCGCTCGGTCGATGATGAGCTCGGCAGCAGGGTGGCGCTCGGGCTCAAGTTTGGTGGTGTTTGCTTGGTCTCTCGCGGCCGTCGTAACTTCTTACTGGTTTGCAAGTTCGCCCCCGGTCGCTGTTGGGGACGCGCTTACAAAGGGCTCCTGGCTCAGTTCATAGATTTTGCCCCACATCTGAGGTATGTCCCTAGTTGGTACATATTTCGGTTGTGGGGCATGTGTCGAGTACAGTAAGAGATGCAGAGATGGTGAAATAAGTCGAGCCGACGCTTTGAAATACGGAATTATCTCAAGACTTTGCCTGTCTGAGACTGAGAAACTTCTTCAACATCTCCAAGTTCAACGGCCAAGGTTTTCCGATCCATGAAGCACGCTCCGCATGATCTTTGTATTCATCGCCTGTATTGGGGTGAATGAAGACACTGGTGAATGCGTGGGTGAGCGATCGAGCAGCAAGGTCGGCTGAACACGTACTCGCAGGGTCCACGATTCACAACGAGCCAGGAAAAAAGCGCCCCCGTTTGATGGGGAGTGAAGGTATTGACCTGAAACATGGCAGTTGGGTGCGGTCCTGATCAGCGGGTTAGGTGTGTCTATACTTGAATGCACCGTGATCCACATACCAATCGGTCTGTCGAAAAGTTTATAGACGGGGAGCTACAGGATAGATAAGCGAAGAAGACAGATCAGGGAGAGAAGTGCTCGCCTCGGGGAACTCGCGAGCGACACGGGCGTGCAGCTGCTTTACATATTCGGTGTCTTCAGGCGATGCCTGGTTGTAGTATACTACAAGATCCTAAGTAAAAGATCGGTGCCGGTGGAGAGACTTGCCATGGAAATCGAAACCAAGGGAAGGTACTATTGGGGGAGGGAATTCATGATAGGCAGCAGAGAGGTCCGAAGCTCGGCTAGACATAGTCCGGATTTAGAGAGGGAAACGACGTCGAGTCGCTGTAATTTCACATATTTCACATATCCGACAGGTATGGAGGCAGCTGAAACTCACGCTATGAAGGAAGAAGAGGTTGTTGGAATTGCAACCAGGAACTCTCTTTGAGTGCACAGCTTGGATGGGAAAGTTTTGACATACGACGACTCACGACACCTCGCCGTAATCTCTTTTTATTTTTTATTTTTCTTGCTCGACGAGGAGGTCGACGCTGTCCCTGAACAAGTTTTTATGAATGCGGTCACTTGCCGTCTCTCACTCGCCCTCCTGGCTTTCTCGAAGTCAAGCTGATATTTTGGACGCAGCTGACCCGTCACGTTCGCTCAACCAAGTCCCTCTTTCTCCAACCTTCGTATCCCCACGTCCTGCACCGAAAGCGCCCACCTTCAAGAACACAACCTTCAAGAACTTTCAGTCTGTTTTTCACCGCAAACCACCCCGTTCTCCCTCCGAATCGGCAACTTCCTTCCATTCCTCTGACTCTTTAGGAAACTCGCAAGATATCCACACCCATCATCCTTACGCTACTATGCCCCCACCGCCTCTCCCCGTCGTCTCAAATCACGATATCCTCGAAGACGAACAAGAATGTCCCGTATGTCTAGAACCACTCAGCTTCAGCTTCAGGCTCCCAGGCGAGAAGCCTCACGTCGTCCCAGAATGCGGTCACTCCCTCCACGAGGTAATCTCCCTAATCTACAAAATCTCACCCCCCCTCATACATCATCCCTCCAACAGGCTTGTTTCACTGCTGTTTATGGTCCCCCGCCTGGCCAGTCTAGATCCGCCGTCCCGCGCAAGTCCAATCTGGGCGTGTGTGGTGTCTGCCGTCGTCCCATGAAAGTTGGCGAAGGCGATAACAGCAAAATCAACAGTCCGTCTCTCTCTGCCTCCTCAACTCCTCCCTTCTCATCTTCTCCCCATAGAACTAGCCGCCCTCACAGGTATGGGCGACCCCAATACTCCTGCGGTCTATCCCGGCCGCGATACGTCAAACTCACGACTTCGCCGCGTTCCGGCGCCAAGTACGACCACTCCTTACAATCCCATGGAGGACGACCCAACCGATCATGCCCTCTCTGTAAAATCCACCCCCAGTGATTCTCACTATATCGTCGCTCCTTCCATTCAGGTCCGCCCAGAATTTTCTTCTATTGTTAGGTCGGGCGATGCGTCCCAGCCCCTTACTTGTATTGTCATCATCGAACTTCCCGCAAGGCGCAACAATTTCCATATACCCGGGCCAGTCGTCTCAGAATCTGTCCCCTTTCGAAATACCTCCATCACACGACAAGATACCGAAATCTCCCCTCCAGCCTCACGGGCGTCTGACCGACAGCCCCCACATTACCCCTCCCATGACGGTTGGACCCCTGCCTACATCAACGCCGATACCGAATCGTCACAGTATACACCCTCGCAAGGTCACGAGGAAGACTCCCCTTTCAACACGATTGTAGAAGATCTCCGAAACCGAATTATCGATTGGAAAGGTCATGCCCTCTCGGGACTTGGCCCTTTGCTCATGTATGATCTACTGTCCGTCCGTCGCGATGCACTCGTCCGCGAATTTTTCGTCTATCTATTCAAGGAAGCTATCATCTGCGTGGTCGAAGAGAAGAAACGCTCTCTCGGTCGCTTCCTGCCGTCCCCTGCATTCAACGACTCGTCAACTGCCATTTCCGGTTCAAGCACCCAGTCCAGAGGTGTTCTCAGACTAAAAGGGCGTATCTACGTGCGACACATCAAACGCATTATCGCTGGAACAGCCGGGGACCTCAGTCTCACCATCGAGATGGAAGACGAACGCTTGGATTCCTTCATTCTCGTATTCAAAGACCGCTCGTCGCTCGAGGCGTGGAGAACTCAGATACAAGCCCTAGTCACCTCTTTCCAACACCAACAGGCGATTCCTTCATCTGGATATGGTCCTGGTGTGGACATCGATGAATTCGGTAGTTCGGAAAAGGCACGTGCCCTGAGCGGGAGCACTGCGTCTACCGTGGACAGTCTTCTCCAGCAATCCACGCGGTCTACTCTATCCTCCACCACGTCGCAAGGTTCCGCTCATCAGCGAGCGATGCAGCACAAACTGCAGACCCTGAGCGAGGAAGACGCGATGCTGCGTTATGATACCCCATCTGCCAGTGTTGTAACACCACATGTATCATCAGGATCATCTAATTCTCTCGCGCCTCTCTCCCATCCACCACTCGACTTGATCCTCATCGTTTCCTTACCACCTCCAAACTCACCTCGCAGCACCGCAGATCTCAAGATACGTGTCATCAAAACCTCGCTCGACTTCATTCTTGCCTCTCTTGGAATCAAAGACCGGTTGAGCCTGGTGACCTTCGAGGTTGGGCCAGGAGGACGAGTGCGCAAGACGCCTTACCTGTGCCCCGGACGGGCCCACAGCAGGAACAGGTTGCAGAAGTTCATTGACGAGATTGGATGTCCGGACAATCAGGCGGAGGACGAGTTTTTGGTCAGGGCTTCCAAAGACGAAAAAACCGACGTAGTGACTGCTGTCAATCATGGTTAGCGGTCGTCCTCGTCTCTGTCAAGGTTTACTGACGCCACATAGGGCTCGACGTCGTATTACAACGCAAGTCACGTAACCCTGTTTCAGGCATGATACTCGTTAGCGATGCTGCAGACAGCACAAGACGGGCTCAGATGGATCTGGTTCTTGCTCGGGCCGAAGCAGCCAACATGCCTATCCATTCGTTCGGTTATGGTCGCTCGCACGACCCTGCCTCCCTCTGGCTCATGTCGAACCATACCAGCGGAACATACACTTTTGTCAAGGACTGGTACGATCTTCGTGCATGCCTTGCTGGCTGCGTGGGCGGCATGATGTCCATAGCCCTGCTGAACATGAAGCTCCACATGAAAATCGTCGACGGGCAACGCTTCCGCATCCGCAAGGTGTCTGGCGGGCCATCGTCCATTCTGTCTACTGACGGCCATAACGTCGACATTGACGTCGGTGAGCTGCGATATGGGGAATGCAAAGAGATGCTCATCGAATGTGAGCTCGACAATACCGAGAGTCGTCGTGCCGGGACTAGTCAAAATGGTAGCCGGACTCTCAATGCAACCGATCGATTCGTACAGTCCATGGGCCTCGATTCAGCAGCTATCGAAGACTCTCCGAACCTTGTGGATGGTATGATGGATCGAATGATTGACGAGGTGCCTGTATTCGAGGTGGATGGATCTTTTTATGATCCCGCTGCAACGAAACAGGTGTCTCGACTCGCGCACCCTGTGTTATTGACTATCACACTCCTACCCATGACGACGGCTACTTCGGCAAAACCCCCGAAGCCATCGGACCCCGTGATTGTACGGCGCCGTATGGAACTACTTGCATCGGACATGATCACGCGTGCGCTCGTCCTCGTCTCGAGGAAAAACTTCCCGCAAGCGCAGAAAATCATGAACGAGACAAAGCGTATCCTCCACACCGTTCTCCAAAACGTATCCAAAACGTTGCCGACGCCCAACAACGACGGTTCTACGATACGCAACCGCAAAGAAATACTCATTCTTGCGGCCGTTCGTGCGATGCAGGCTATCCTGCAAGACCTCCAGATTTTGTCGGAGGCTTTGGAAGAAAACGTCGAGCTGTTTGCTCTCGATCAGCGCAACTTTGGTGCGCAGCAGGTGAGTGCGAGCTTATCTTTACTGGTACAACGAACGTCAACTCTTTTTGCAGGCGATGATACTGCGCGATCAAAAGAGCTGGAGTAATCGTAGCGCCACAGAACGCTTGTTTTGGACCATGGACAACTCGATCGAGCTGGTCTCCCGGAGCACCGATTGGGTTGCACGGGACTGCTAAGCATCGCCGTTTCCCATTAGCCTCTTTGTGTTACCGACCCTTGCTAACTCGCTTTTTTGGTACTCTTTTCTTCCCATTACGTTTTCTTATTGTACTTGGGTGACACACGTTGTAATTCTCCATGCGTGTTATACTTTCAGCCGTCGATGTTCTTAATCTCCTTGTCCCTGTTGTATGTTACCCCGATATCCCAATTTCCCCTTTCGCCATCATCATCCATTTCATTTCATAGAGGCTATTAATTCAGAGCAGCGAGTAACACAGGTCCATTACTTATGTGTTTATATCGAGTATCGATTAATATGCAAAACGATCGTGAATGAGCTACGGAGAGTTTCAGGCGTATCCTAACCGCCGACGTTCTTCCTCGTCTCTTTCCAACCTCTTGACTTTGTTCTCCGTTTCTGTAAGAACGTCGTCCCAGGCAACGAAAAGCTCCGAAAGCGTATCCACCTGAAAACGAAGGTCAGACAAGTTTGGTTGTAGAAGCGGCCTCGCTCACGTGTGTCGCGTGACGTTCCACCAAGGTAGCAATCCGTTTCTCCAAAGACGCAGCTAATCTCATATCTTGTTCCTGCGCTGCGAGGAGAGCCAGCAACCGTGGTTGCAACACCTCGTGATCTGCGATGATTCAGAAAGGAGACAGAAACGCGTTTAGGGGGGGTGCTCACCCGGTAGTTTACCAGCCGCCAAGACGCCCTTTTGTTCAAGCAACTCGATCTCGCGCATATCACGATCGGCGGCTCGAATGTCCGGTTCCATCTCTGAGAGAAGCGCTTCGAGTTCGTCGGGCGACATGTCGTCGTATGTCGGTGCGGGACCCGGGAGGGTCCCCGAGAGCGCAAAGGCTGGCGTGAGCAGTCGTGCGTGCTGGTCGTCTGTGTGTTGGGTCAACGATGTGATTATTAACCCATCCGATCAAAGACTGACATTGATACATAAACTTTTTGAGTCCTTCGTTGGACTCGACGACGTGATCTAGTCGACGCTGGACGTCCGCTGCGAGCCTGACGAGGGTCTGACCGCCGCCGGGTCCCTTTATCAGCTCGGACGTTGTCGTCGTCTTTGAGTCCTTGTTGTTATTGTCGCGCCCGCCGCAGCGCGCATCGTGTTGTCGGACGCCGAGCAGGAGCGCTTCTAGCCAGCGCAGTCGGAGCTCGAGCGATAAAACAGGGTCGATGGTGGTGGTGGGCGCGGCAGATGTCTTGGCGGGAGATTCGGTGCCGTCGAGGGATTCGAGGACATCTTCCAGGTGCTCGGAGGAGTACGCGGCGGGGGCGGGGGCGTCTCCGTTTGGTGGTGGGGACGAGGGAGGGGTGGACGAGAGGATACGAAGTCTCTGGACATCTCCCAAGAAGACGCTACCGAGGGCAGACATTGGGTAAATTTAAAATAGATAAACACAAGAAAATACAACAAAAGATATCTATCAAATCAAACAGATTCACGTAGTTCGACTGGTAATGAACTGTACCCCGCCGTCGACCTTCTCAGCCCCCTCATCGACTCCCATGTCCCCCACGCTGTTTCCTGTATACGTCCAAATACATCCTCGCCCCATCCTGTCCCATCCGGCTTCTCTTCTGCCTCGGCCTCTACACTTTCCCTCGGCCTTCTCCACCGTTTCAACATCAGTGAACTCGTCACAACACTCACACTCGAGAACGCCATCGCAGCACCCGCCATCATCGGATGCATGTAGATCCCAAACGGAAGAAACAACCCCATCGCGAGCGGAATTCCTAGCAAGTTATATATACACGCCCATGCGAGGTTCCTCCGGATCGTGCGGAAGATCGCGCGAGAAAGATGCAGGGCTGCAACGACGTCGAGTAGATCAGAACGCATCAGAACGAGGTCGGCTGCTTCGATAGCAACCGACGCGCCAGAGTTGAGCGCAATGCCAACGGTGGCGGCAACGAGCGCAGGAGAGTCGTTGATGCCATCCCCGACCTGTCATACGAAAAAGTTAACACAGACGCAGCCGCATGGCACAAGCGTAGGCTCACCATGGCGACTCCCCCTTCCTTCTTAGCGATCTCGACCACGAGCGAAGCTTTGCCCTTGGGACTCATGTTTGCCCATACGTCCTCGGGATGGATGCCTGTTTGCTTCGCCACAGCCAACGCAGTTGCCATCCCATCACCTGTTATCATACCAACATCTATCCCCATCTTCCGTAATGCCCTGATGGCTTGTGCAGATGATGGCTTTGGTGCGTCCGAAAGGGATAGTGCCAGAACAGGAACAGGCACAGACGAACCGCGGGCCATCGACACATACACGACCGTTCGTGCCATGGGGCTTTCTCGTGCCTCAAAGGTGGATAAAATGGAGGGTAGCCTCGCATCGTCAGACTTTATAAATCTAGCAGAGCCAACCAGAAGCGTGTACTTTGATGCGGAGAACGAAAGGACAGCTTTGACACCAGCGCCAGTGACACTCTCGAACGACTCCACCGTAGGTTGGGGTACCTCGAGCTCGCATTCCCCCAGGAGATCCTTGCCATATACTGCAATGGCCTTGGCGAGAGGATGCTCGGAGCGTACTTCAGTTGCTGAGAGCAATGTGATAACAGCTGCGCGAGTCGTCACACCGTCTGCGCATGGGATTGCAAGTGCGTGCGATTGGGCCGTTCCATCGGGTAGATCACTGTCCCGCGGAGGAACCCATGCCAGCCCTGTAACACAAAGTTTGCCTTGGGTCACCGTCCCAGTTTTGTCGAGGAGTATCCGCTTGATAGATCGACTCGCCTCCAAGGCTCTCCCTCCTTTGATCAAGATGCCATTCTTGGCTCCCACCCCGGTTCCCACCATAATAGCTGTCGGTGTGCTCAGTCCCAATGCGCAGGGACAAGCGACGACAACCACCGATATGCACATCTGCAAGCATACGGCGAGCTTGCTTGCGCCATGTCGATGGAACATTGCAGGCAACGCCTCCGGACTGAGCACATGCGAAACAATCATCCATGCCACGAACGTGAGCAAGGAAAGAGAGATCACCGCCGGTACAAAGTAACCCGCGACGCGGTCCGCGAACGCCTGAATAGGTGCCTTGGAAGTTTGGGTTTCCTCGACGAGTTTCACGATCTGCGCGAGCGCGGTATCTTTTCCGGCGCGCGTAACGAGCATGTCAAACGTTCCCAAGCCGTTGACCGTGCCACCAATGACTGCATCGCCGACCTGCTTCATGACGGGAACGGGTTCACCAGTGATGGCACTTTCGTCCACGGAAGAGGAACCACGGATGACGGTACCGTCTGCTGGTACTTTGTCTCCCGGGACTAGCTTGACCGTGTCGCCTACTTGGACAAGCTCGGTGGGGATCCGCTTCTCCTGAGTGCATGCTGGCACATCGGTGTAGATAGTAGCCATGGTCGGCGCTAGAGCCATGAGATCCGTCAGTGCAGCACTGGTCTTGCCCTTGGCGCGGTTCTCTAGCCAGCGGCCGAGAGAGACGAACATGATGAGCATGGTGCTCGTGTCGAAGAAGAGGAAAGGACGAAAGTCGGGAATGGTAACGAAAGCCGCGAAGAGCATTGCAACTAGGGAGTAAGAGTATGCAGCTGACGTGCCGAGCACGATGAGAACGTCCATGGTGGGACTCCGATGTTTGATCGCCTTGAATGCGGAACGGTAGAACGCACGACCGATCCAAAATTGTGCGGGGGTGGTCAGTGCGAGTACGAGAAGGTCGGTGAGGTATATGCCATTAAACAAGCGGCAGTTGACGAAATGGTGCAAGAAGTAAATGTGAGGTGCCACCATACTGAGGAAGAAGACGGGCAGGGCAAAGGTGACGCTCCACTTGAGGCGAGTGTACCACTGTTTGATTTCCTTCGTCCTCGCGAGAGACTGTTTCTGGGTTGCGTCCTGTTGATCGGACAGCAGGGCGTCAAAGCCCATTTCTTCGATTCGTTCTATCATCTCTCGTGGACCTACGACGCCTGGCTCAAAGTCGATCTTTGCGGTCTCCGTGGCAAGGGAGAGGGCGATGCGAGTGACGCCCGGGATGCTGCGGAGGCCGTTCTCGACGGTGGAAGTACATGACGAGCATGTCATGCCGTATATTCGGAGTGTGACCGTATCTGACCGAGCCTGGGGGATGAGAGTAGCATCGAACCCGATGTCGGATATTTCCTGTACGACGGTTGAGCGCTGACGGAGTGCGACAAACGGAAGGGAGAATTACATCGATGATCTTGTCTGTGGTCCACGCTGTTGGGTCATATTCGATGACGCCACGTTCAGCGAGGAGGGCGACCTTTATAGAGTGTATGCCAGGTTGTGTTCGGAGAGCCCCTTCGATCGACTGGTAACGTGAGCGCCGAGCGGTCGGTGTGCGGGAAAGAGCGACACACCTCTACGCAAGCGCCACAGGTCATTCCCTCAATCCGAACCTCACATTTTCCTGGCACATCGTGCAAGTGGTCTTTGAGTGTCGTGGTCATGAAGAATAAGAATAAAGCTATGCATATATCATCCCCCCTACTACGGTGATAGACCGGCGTTGCGATACAGCCTAATATGGATTATATAATCTATTGTACAGCCACTCTCTTGAGTAACATTTGTTGGTAGTTCTCCCAAGTACCGATCAGCTGTTATCAATTCATTAATCCTTTTGCTTGCTAGCTTGTTACGTTCCACTCACCTCCTTCTGTCGTGATATCATCCCATTCAAAAAGGCCTGCAATGACTCTTTGAAGTCGTCAATCCGCTCCTGCTCGAACCGTGCCATTTCCGACTTGATCAGCTTCGAACATTGGTCGAATTCTCGCTTTGCATCCATAGCCCGTCGCTCAGCCTGTCAAATGCAGTGTCCTCAGTGATAAATTCATCAGTCGATAGCGTGACACAGCTTGCCTCGCTGACTAAAGCGACGGTGTGGCCTGCCCGCTCCGTCGGAAGTCGCCCTTGCGCTCGAGCGCGTTCGTGCATTTGCCGTGCGCGTCGAACCTCGACGTCTGCGTTTTGCCAGTTCGTGTACGTTCGCACTCGCGAGTTGAACGCCAACTTTCCATCCAATTTTAACCCATGCTCTCAATTTAAACAGATTCAACGCACCCGAACAGAATTGATCAGCCTCGAGTACTCGTCCACTATTCAGCCGATCAGTCACTTTACTCGTTAGAACAGATTAAAAATGTACCTGTACTCATGAACGTCATCATGTCCTGTTGCGACTGTATGCTCTGGGCTGCTGCCGCCGCTTGTTCGACATTTCCCAGTGCTCCGAGTGTCTGTTGCAACTGTTCTCCCAGATCGGATGCTGACAACTCTGAAAGAGCCGTAGCAAACTCGCCAGTCGCAGAAGCTAGCTCTGTCAGATCGTCAACGTTACCACTACCCGGAGCAGAAACAACCAAATAGACCTGCCTGCTCGTTGCTTTGCAACGATCTCAATGCTCTTGACCAGACCACGTAATTGTGACTCGAGTCCATCCAGGTATCCACGTTGTTTTTCAAACCACTAGACGAGATCCTCGTTTCGGACAATTATCGACAGAAGCACCATCGCGCTCACCTCGTCAGTTTCGTGGAACCGGGGTCCAGTCAACGTCTGTCCGATCGACGCCATAAGTCCTCCTTTCTCATGAGCTGTCTCTGCTTTTCTGTGCTTGATCTGCAAAAGAAGACACCCTTGAACACCAGAAGAAAACTACAAGCCAAGACACTGACATCTAAAGCAAAGCTGTCGCTCTCCAGGAAAAACTTGAGATCTGGGTCCTTGCACAACACCGGATGGTTTGCAATCTTTTGGATGCATTTCTCCAGCGCCAGCCGACGTTGTTGTATGAAGTTCTCGTCAAACCGCCCGAATGGATTCTTTTCCGGCGCGGGCGGAACGACAACCCCCGGATTGTTCATCGAAAGCGCTTCATACAGCCAGAGAAAGTCAGAGTACCGACGAAGGACAGAAAACGTCGCTTTCGAAAAGAGCGGGGACGACGTCTGTGACGAGAGAAAGTACTGAGTGAACCAGACGGACTGATCAAACGAAAACCCACCCGCGTATGTACCGTATACAGAGTATGAGCTCTGATGGGGTCTCCGACCTTTTGTGGGTCCTCCACCGAGATCACGAAAAGAAGTGGGATCGGTCCTTCGCTACGCTTGGACGGAGCAGGCGACCCAGACGGCTGTGTGTCCAAACGGTGTCAGGCTTCCCCTCACGACAACGCATAGAGTACTCGCCTGCGGAGATCCAGCGTTCCTGAACCGCGCCGTCTGCCCTATGGGCGTATCGTCCTCATCGTCATCCTCGTCATTATTACTTGGGGCAGTGCTCGGCGCAGAAAACGCCATGGTGCTCGCAGCGGGCTCATAACCGCCCCACGCCGCCTGCCATCCTGCCTGGCTCTCCCCTCCCAGCGCAAGACTCGAAAACGCACGTTCGACGTTCGAAGACGGTGATTGCTGGTCCAGAGGCGACACGATCGCGCGCTCGGGAGACGACGACGACGACGACGACGATGGCGGTTCCAGCGGCGAAGCTGGCAACAGCAAAGAGGCAGATTCCTCCGTGTGCAGTTCGGACGGAAGCTCAGCAGCAGCAGCAGCGGTGGTGGTAGTGCCTATGCCCGCCTCTGACAAGTCGTCGTGTAGACCGAGGACGGACTCCCGTTGCACTACGGCCTCCGACTCG
>JBBPPF010000024.1:0-47634 GCA_038091815.1 Leccinum obscurum | reverse complement strand
GTTCTCAAACCTCTTGGGGACAAGAAGATCATCGAAGGCGAACTGGAAGGGTTCGGTATCCGACTCAACAAGAAACCTCCAGCGATCTTGGTTCGTAAGAAAGAAAGGGGCGGGATTGCGATCACGAATACAGTACCGCTCACAAACATCGATCACGACGAGATCAAAGCCGTGCTCAGCGAGTACAAGCTCAGCAACGCGGATGTTACAATACGCGAACCAAATTGCACCACGGATGACCTAGTAGACGTGGTTGAGGGCAACAGGCAAGCTTCCATTACCGTTTTGCATACAACAGCTCACGCAACCAAAATAGAGTTTACATACCTGCTGTCTACGTGAGTTCATGTCACAACTATTGTCCGAACCTGCCGTTGACCCTGGTTTGTAGGTTTTGAACAAAGTAAGCCATCGTTACCACTTACATCCGTTGGACCTTCACGATCTTTCACTAGATAGATGCCATATCGATAGAGGAACTTGACCTCTTGTAAGCGACTCACCTTGACCTGCTCGCTTGACAGAACCTCTAACCTTTATTCCAGATACAAAATTCCGAACAGCGTACCAATATCATCCAAGGAATGGATGAACGTCGACGAGTTGATCGAAAAAATGTGGGACGCTCTGGAGCTTGTCCGCGTTTACACAAAGCCTCGAGGACAATCGCCGGATTATTCTGCTCCAGTCGTCCTACGTCGGGGAAGATGTACGATCGAGGATTTTTGCAATGCCATTCACAAGGAGATCGCAAAACAAATGAAATAGTAAGTTTCGACTGGGAGTTTTCATACATCACCTTGCTTAACGACCCACAGCGCCATCGTGTGGGGGTCAAGCGCAAAGCACGCACGAGGGCAGAAAGTCGGCATGGATCACACTCTAGAAGATGAAGATGGCAAGTTAGGATGTTTCAGCCGTAATCCCAGACAATAACCATTCACACAGTTGTCCACATCTCGAAGCGGTAGATTGACGCGACGTGCGCAGTAGTAGTGCTATTGTCTCAGGTATATCGTGCCTAATCGGATGAAAGCCCACACGAGCCCAACCGCGCAGTATACGCTCGTTATCATCAGAGGAAGAAATTCGACATCAGAGTTTCCACCGAAAATCAACGGAAAGACGAGAGTGAACGCCAATAATGGGGCGAAGCCCAGCAAATACACATTTTCTGATTGCTCCAGTATGACCAATGGCAACGTTGTCGGGAACCTGGCACGGCTTCAATGGAATCCATGCAACAACAAGGACCTACTTACTCATAAACTTGCTTGTATAGCGGATAGAGTGCCATGATAACCCAGATAATGGAGTAGACTGTCTTGACCAAGGTTTCTGCGCCAGAGTAAGATCATTGGTATTGTTCAATTAAAAAGACCCACCGCTAGGCGTGAATAGTAAAGGAAACAGAGAAAATATCCCGGCAAAGCTCGCTAGCACGTAAGTCTTGAAGTACGCGTAGTCGTCTGCTGCAAGCAGGCTGTCGATTCATGAGCCCTCAAAATACTTCGTCGTCAACGATTCGTGAGGACGTTACCTGAGGGGGACAAGGACAAGTAGGATAGCTTTTTCATGGACATGCCAACCAAACATGTACGATGTATACCCACACAACGTGAGGGCAGTCAAGAAGGATTTGTAGTTTGGAGCCTTCCACAGTTTGACAAGGAAAACCTTTGGAAGGTGTCAACTAGAAGCGGTATCCGACATATCGTTTGCCCACCATTTGCAGAACGATTGTGATCACAAATGTATGAATCGGCTTGACATTCGGGAGGACGGCAAAGACGGTGTCACCAACAAGGCCGCGTGACGTAGAGACTACCCCTTGTTGGTTTACTACAAGATCTACACCAAAACGTCTAGCCACTGCAATTGCAGGGAATCAGTGCTGAAATCCAACAAAAAAAGGTGAAAAAGACATACGTTGAAGAAGCACACGGTCTATCGCTGTCACCAAAGCCCATGCGTTTGGAGCCCAGTAAGCATGATTTAACCCACGAGTAAACGGGAAAAGACGTGATAGAAGCTGCGGCAATTGCCCCATCAACACGAATGGCCCCAGCGAAGCCCCAAAAACCAAGATCACAGCGTTTGCGAGCGAGATGAACTTTGTCGGAAGAACCTCGCCGGAGACGGACATACAATGCGAACGCAAAAGATAGATGAAATAAGCAGGCTGTCGAGTTATGAATGATGTGAACAGTACAGAAGCCAGTGAGCTTACCGCCAGATACATGTAGATATGCTTGAAGTTGAGAAGCACAGCAAACAGTAAGCCGCTTGTTAGTTTTCTGCCCTGTACCGCGATACAAACGTAAGTATGCCCGTCAGTTCAGCAGGACGTTTCTCACCTCGCGTGCCATGAGAATTGACCAAAGCAGGATTCCGAACATGAAACCATTGTATTGGAAGTGAATATGGTCGATAATGAGGAAGCCTGGATGAAAGAAGATGGAGGCCGAGAGGATGCGCTGCCGTGAAGGGTCGACTACTCCACGGACGAATCTAAACCATGAAAGTCAGCATTGTGCGTCACTGCGAGATTTTGTTGGACACGAGCCTAAGTAAGGCTGCCCCAAGGACAAGCTCAGTCAATATCACCGTGCCTCGCTGGTATGCGACAACAGACCACGCGTCGTAGTTCAGGTGGTAAAGGTTCACTATCTGGGGATCGATGAATGACGCCGGGACTGACAAGAGCTTTTCGAAATAAGCAAAGAATGGAGGGTAGTCGAGTGCTATAGAGCACGAATCAGTATCTCCGTGGATACGATGACGGGGACACCTCACTCCATTGCGACGTGGTCTACCGGATTGGTCAATATGAGGCAGTAGTCAGTACTCTGTGATGGCGTACATCATAGTACCATTGTGATATTGGAAGCGAGTACGTGATTGCAAGCCAGTTGCGGTGCACTTCGAAATCTGTTGAACGGCTACACCATGCTTGAGGGCCAGGTCTGCAAAAATATAAAATACTGCTCACTAGGAGGGAAAGAGAAGAAGCTTGATGGCAGTCGAGAAGAGTAACATGTCAACCTCGGACCGCGATACAAATTGCCCGACATTCAGCCAACGGTGCCATGAAGGTCCCTTTCTCTGCTCCACCGTCGTGTCTTCGTATACTTTTGGGTGCTGACCACGCCTCGGTGAGGATGGCAGAGAGCTGGACATGGACTGCACGTAGTGTCACTGAGGGTCAACGGTTATGGTAAGTACTCAGGAGTACTAGCCTGAAGTCAATTGTCAAAAAGGGCACTGCCACCGTACAACAGCGCTTCAACTCGTTCAACGTCATCTGGTCCAACTTTTTGTTTGGTGCTCGCCCCAGTTTACTGCCATGAGCAGCCAGTCTATAATCGCGAACACGACTGCGGAGGCAGCCTCGAGGTGTGTGATTATACGTTTCGCGGTATAGTCCTGACATGAACCACAACATAGGGGAGCTCTCATAAAGTTGCTATTCTTCGCGGTCTCGCTTGCAGCCCTACCGATTTCATCCTACTTTGTTTCGCTCAATTACTTGTGGGGAGGTACGGTGTTATCCACAATCGTTCTTTGACACCACTTACCATGTGTTTTGTGGTAGGTAACAATAATTATGCTGCCATAACTGCGATCTGCGTCGCAAACCTAGTGCTCGTGGCTTACATCGTCATCTCCGTCTTGGAAGACAGAAATATCTTGAAAGAAACAGAGGGAAAGAAACTGGACGAAACAAAAAAGCATCGCTAATAATCCATTCGTCTCACTTTATCATCTCGTCTTGAGTACACTAGGGTTCGAAACAATTCATGCCAGGTTCTAGATCATTGACGAAGTTCACTGTTGTTACCGAAATGTGAAATGACGTGTGAGTGCCTACTTTCTATCGCGGTCAACGCGTTCGCATAGACAAAGGGCATAGTGAGAGGTGATATAGGAAGTCTTTCAGGATAGCAGGGTTTTGATGACGGTTCATTGATACCGTCACAACCTAGGTTCGCAGTTTGGCAAGCTAGTAAGTAATCCAAATATCCTTGCTGCACGACGTAAATTGGTTAAAAATTACGTGGAATGCAATACACGATCTCTGGCATGGAAGCGTGCATGTCATCCTGGATTTTATTCTGAGTCATGACGCTGACTTTGCGAGCCGAGCCTGCCCACATCTTGCAATTCTGCGCTGACTTTCTATCCCTGAAAGCATGAAAGCAAGGGACTTGTTAGAAGTTGGTGCGACATCACGAACAAATCAGGGAGATAATGAAGCATTGGAAAGTCCACCCGAGTGGATTGCGAGTGGGTATCGTTTATTGCATGTCATTGCGTCGTACTGGTTGACTCATGCCAACTAATCGTTGAAGACCATTTTGCCCCCACCTACGACAGTGCTCTTGGATTCGGAGCTATTTATACGAGGGGTTTGGGCGGCGCGACAAGCTGCCATTGGTCGTCTACTCAGTTCACTTAGGTAACCGCACGTTCACGCCCAAAATTCGGCAGTCGATGCAATCGTAACGTGAATAACATAGATTATGTATGGGTACATGGATGTGTCTACATGAGATATGCGAAGGATGAGCGGTATACAAATCAATGAGAGCAACAGTCAAGTTTAAAAGTCTTCATCTAACGAACTGTTCATCGCCGTTGTCAGCACGAACGAACAAGGATATAAATGAAGGACACTTACAAGCTCTTGCTGGCAACCGTTTCACTCTTTTGAGCGTGGTTGACATTTGCTTTTGAGTAATCGGATACCCGCTTTTCGAAGAAATTCGTCTTCCCCTGAAGCGAAATCATGTCCATAAAATCGAAAGGGTTCGTGGCGTTGTACTCCTTCTCATTTCCCAGCGAAACAAGTAGGCGGTCAGCAACGAACTCGATGTACTGGCGCATGAGCTTGGCGTTCATGCCAATGAGGCCAACAGGCAACGCATCTAGTAATTGAAGTCAGTATCGAGCGCGTTATAGTCATCAAGCGCTTACCTGTCAGGAACTCCTGCTCAATCTTGACCGCCTCGGTGATGATGTGCCGGACAACATCTGGATGGGGGCGCCGCTTGAGGTGACTGAAGAGCAGACATGCGAAGTCGGTGTGCATTCCCTCGTCGCGGCTGATGAGCTCGTTTGAAAACGTGAGACCGGGCATCAAGCCACGCTTCTTCAACCAGAAAATGGAGGCAAAAGATCCCGAAAAGAATATGCCTTCGACGGCAGCAAAAGCAATCAGACGTTCGGCAAATGTTGAGCGTTGGTCCGAAATCCACCGAAGAGCCCAGTCGGCTTTGCGCTTGACACAAGGAATTGTCTCTACTGCGTCGAAGAGGTATTCGCGCTGAGCGGGGTCCTTGATGTACGTGTCAATCAACAGCGAGTAAGTCTCCGAATGGATGTTTTCCATCATTATCTGGAAACCGTAGAAGCATCGAGCCTCCGCAGCTTGCACTTCATTCGAAAAGCGCTCGACGAGGTTCTCGTTGACGATGCCGTCCGAGGCCGCGAAAAACGCGAGTACATGTGAAATGAAGTGGCGCTCGTTGTCGTTTAGACGGGTGTTCCAGTCGTGAAGGTCTTTTGACAGATCCATCTCCTCGGCGGTCCAAAAGGACGCTTCGGCCTTCTTGTACATTTGCCATATCTAAATGAACGTCAGTGGGCTTCGTAGGAAAGAGGGGCAAGCGACTGACCTCGTGGTATTGTATAGGAAACAGTACAAATCGACGTTTCGACTCCTTCAAAAGAGGCTCTTCACCTGAGGAGAGTTAGCAAGTGGATGGGATGGTGAAAGACTGTGAAAGACTTACACTCCGGAAGGTCTACCTCACCAACAAACTTTGAACGCATGACACTAAGCTCGTCTTCCTCCGAGTCGGAGTCGTCACCCAACGTATCAGGTGAGACAGAGCGCTTCTTGTCATCAAGCAGACATTCCTTGAGAGGGGTACTGAACGTGAAGGCGGCCATGGCTTCAGCGGCCTATTACGAAGGAAAGTCATGAGACGCGACGGGGAGAACTGAGACAACTACGACGTACCTTCTTGCTCGGGGTGGGGAGAGGAGATGGTGCACGAAGAGTGAGAGCTGTAGCCATTGAGAAGAGAAGAGAAGTACAAGGTTAATACAAACAGAGGACGAGTTATGTACTAGTTCAACCAGAGCCAGCGTACGCCGATTTATAAGGTGGTTGGTTGAGTTGCGCGTATTTGGCTCTGTTCAACTAACATTACGCGACGCGTTATTGTCGTTTGTTGTCCACCTCAACCCACACACATGGGAATCCACTTTAACAATAGAAAGAACTCAGGCCTCGTGGTAGATATCATTGGTAACAATGTGAAAGCGTGGAGTCCACACTACGCAATGGAGATGGACCTTGTGGGCCCCTATCCACCGTGACAACGCCAAGTCACGTGACAAATAAATTTACTTGTCGTGCACGCGGAGCCGACGTCCTTGCCCAAGTATGGTGAGTGCTATCATTGTGACCACTTGCCGCAATCATTAATCTTCTCTCAGCTGAGGCGTCAAGCTCGCGAGCGTCGGCAATATGTGTACGAAAAGTCCTTGGAGTCGCAAGAACGCCAGACGTACGAGCGCAAGCGTCAGCTCAAGGATGCACTTGCATCCAGAAAGTCGCTTCCGACAGAACTCAAAAATGATGCTCGAGATATAGGAAAGGACCTCGCATTCGATGAAGCACAGCAGGGTCAGATTTGTCGTTTCGCAGTGCTCGGTACATCCATGGCTCACTGAGCTCACAGAGCCTTCGACACATATCGACAACGAATACTCTCGAGCCGGCGTAAACGATCCCAAGATCGTGATAACCACTTCAAGGGATCCTAGCTCAAAACTGCTCCAATTCACAAAGGTATAGCTCAGCCTGATTCCGGGAGACAGTAGTTCCTGACGATCGGTAAAGGAAATGCGACTCGTTTTTCCTAACGCACACCGAATCAACCGCGGAAATTATGTCGTAAAAGAACTCGCGGAGGCATGTCGTACAAACGATGTCACCGACCTTATTGTTCTGCACGAACATCGGGGTATTCCAGGTCAGCAGCGATCTCATGGTTTTCCGATCGATCAATTCATGATTTCTAGATGCAATGATCATTTCACACTTCCCTCATGGTCCAACCGTTCATTTTACGCTTCACAACGTCGCACTTCGTCACGATATTGGGTCTTATAAATCATCCACCGTGTCAGAACAATATCCGCACCTTCTATTTGAGCGATTCACTTCGAAACTCGGAGTACGGTTAAAGGATGTACTCGGATTCCTGTTTCCAGTGCCAAAGGAAGACAGCAAGCGTGTCATGACGTTTGCAAATGAAGATGATTTCATTTCCTTCCGGTAAGTACTGAAACTTGCCTAGTAATTGAAACTTGGCTCACGCATCGTAGACACCACGTATTTGTCAAAATTCCCGGTGACGTTCAGCTTGCCGAAGTTGGGCCCCGTTTTGAAATGAAACGTATGTTTCCGTGATCACGTTGCTTGGTTCCCAATAACAATCTTATTAGCGTACGAAATAAGGCAAGGCACCATTGAACAGGAGGAGGCAGAAAAGGAATGGGTTCTTGCCCATTATTCCAGAACAGCTAAGAAACGGAGACTGTTATCAAGTACTAGCAACGAACCAGGAGATACAGGGAAGCGACCAAAACGATGACTTTACTTTGATCTTCCTATGTATTCCTTATTGTATCAGTAACGCATGTTTCACCAAGTTCTTGTTGAAATCGACGTCATGTGTGCTAATACAAGTTGGCTGGTCCACGCATAGTTAATTGTACATCCACTTTATCTCGTCAATCGACCAGAAGGAACTTGTTGAACTCAGCATATCCTTCGAATAAGGAACCAAACGCGTCAATGGCGTGCTGAACATCTTGGGAGCCCGCCGTCTCCCTAATGGAGTGCATGGATAGCATTGCATTACCAACATCCACGGTGCGAAGGCCAATCTTTGAGAGCATTGGGCCGACAGTAGATCCACAAGGCCTAAAAGTGTGTTCTAACGACGACAATCATTTGCAGGAAATCTCCAACTCACATATCATTGCGTACTTCAAACTCCTGCACTTTTCCACCCTTGCGCTCAACAAGCTTCTTGAAAAGGAATGTGCCGATGGCATCCGTAGCGTAGCGTTGATGGGCATTTGTCTTCAAAACCATCCCTCCATTCATTTGTGGTCGATGATTTTCTTCGTGTTTGGCAGTGTAGTTGGGGTGGACTGCATGCCCCATGTCCGCGGACACGAGGAACGAACGAGCGATCGATTGGGAATGGAGAGCTGGTGATGGGGAGAGCCTCTCGAGGAACGATGGAATCAGGGATGACGCAGCACCAGTGGTCGACACACTGCCGATCTCCTCGTGGTTGAAAAGTGCGATACAGTTTACGTTGCCTTCCAGGCCCGGGGAGTTAGAGCCTTCAACGTAACCCGCCAACGCATCTACAGCGCAGAACCTTCGTCTGTAGGTAACTATGCACACTTGAAGCGTGACAGCAAACTTACGACGAGAACATGTTGTCCAAGCGGGGACTGAAGATAAATTCGTTGTTGATGCCTCCTAGAACCGAAGGTTGGGTGTCGTACAGATGCCTGTCAAGAAATGCCCGACTGTGAATTCCAGAGTCTCAAGACAAGAACACACATACAGTTCAAAATCATGGATTTCCTCTGGAGAAACGGAAAGTTCATTGGCAAGAACCGACAAAAGTGCTGGGTGATGATTCTCCTGAATGCTGGATGCATAGTAGTTGTCTGAGCCCTTGCTAGTGGCAGCTGTGTTGAGTTGATTCTCGATCAGGCCAATAATCGGCACGAATTCGGATTCATCGTTAAACTTGAACGAGGTACCAGAGCCCCGGTCGACTGAGAGGCAGTGAGAAATCGCATATTGAAGCATAAGTGACAATTACGATGAATAGCCAAAGTCGGGATGCGCAGGAGGGGCTGATCAACCTTGATGAGCTTTGAATGAAAAGACCCGTCTTGGCGGGAGATGACAACCCGCCCGGCTAGGGACAGATCGCGGTCATACCACGAGTGCCAGATGCCCCCGCCGTAGGTTTCAACGCCAACTTGAAGATATCCAACGCTGCTTTTCTTCGATATCGGACGAATCTGGCACAAGGGAGGCTTCAACCCCAGAGAGGACGTTTTGTACAACTCACGCGCAAGTTTGGACTGTCTACGTGAGTCGCAACAATGGAGACACCCGCACCCGGTTTCCAGTTCTGGGGAATGGTGAATGCGAGAAGGGAAGACTGGTTTCTGGTGCATGAGGTCAGATATGAAAGAACCGAACAACGGGTGAATCATGATACCGCGTGAAGTAGTACTTTCCCCTTGGTTCTATATCCTTTTCCCAATTATCGACCTCCTTGACCTGAACATAATGATAACACTGAGTCATCGCAGCATCGCACGGGAGCCTCATACCTTTCGAAACCCAGCCGCTTCTAATCGCGCAGAGGCATTTTGGATGGCATGGAAAGGTGTAGGCGAGGCATTTATAAAAGTCAAGAAACGCTTTGCAGCTTCCGGGGCTGTTGAGTAAAGCATCATCGTCATATCCAAGCAATCAGTGAGCCTGATTATAAGCAGAAGCTACTAAGGTTGGTCGATTCTCACTCTCCCGGGCCGTCTGCGGCTCACCTGACTCTTCCTAATTTGGACGGGACAACTTTGTAGCCGACCACCATGGTCCAGAGTTATCTCAGGCACGGTCCTACAGAGGTAGTTCTGATATATCTTTTTGTGTCATCGTCTGACACACGGTGCAGGCCTTTGGTCTGATTTGCAGTGTCTCGTCAAATTCCGTGTACGATGGCAAGCTTGCATATGTCCCCGCCCTTGAAGACGTCCTCGTTTGGGACATGAAGAAGGGACAAATGGTTGTTCCAGCCGTCTGTTTTTCTTTTTCAATTGCGCTGATATGATCACTACAGCTGGCCATGTGGCATGAAACCGGCCACAGAGCAGAAGTCACATGCATTCAATGCTCCCCTCAGCAAAATATATTCGCCGTCGGATATGCAGATGGTTCCGTTCGACTATGGGATAGTATCCTCGGTTCTGTTCGTGCAACCTTCAATGGTCATCGAAAAGCTGTAACGGCACTCGCGTTCGACACGCAAGGCTTGAGACTTGTATCTGGTTCGCAAGATACAGACCTGATCGTATGGGATGCTGTTGCGGATGTTGGGCTTTATAGGTAACTCACCAGGGAACTTTTACTGGTGGTTTCGTCACTCACATGTCTCGTCTCAGACTGCGCGGTCACCGTGATCAAATCACTGGCATTCGCTTCCTGCCCCCCTCGGATTCACCTTCAACTTCCGCTGGGTCTTCGAACGGTTTTCTAATCTCAACCTCAAAAGACACCCTATTGAAGCTATGGGATCTCTCTACTCAGCACTGCGTGCAGACGATTGTTGCACATCACTCAGAAGTGTGGTCAATGGATTTTAGTTTCAAACAAAACCTCATCTTTACCGGAAGCGGAGACGGGGACTTGAAAGCGTGGAAGATCGATTTCGATGCCCTCGCAGCAGGTCTGGAGACCACTGAATCTGGAGAGGTAAGCTCCGCCTGCTTATGGTGCAGCAGACTTTGAAAAAGGCACTCATTGTTGCCTCTGTAGGTCAACAAGATGATTCAACCCGTTGATGCACTTCCTCTTTCTTCGCGTCATCGTGTATCCCAAGTCTTATTTCATGACTCGGAACCCTATGTTGCAGTCCAGTCACACGACAGATCTATTGAGGTATTTCGTATACGGACGGAAGATGAGGTACGGAAGAAACAGGCGCGACGCCGAAAACGTGCAAAAGAAAAGGAAGGAAAATCAAAATCAAAAGAAAAGGAGGTCATTGACAACGAAGGCGATGACGAGATAGAGGCAGGCGAACTCAGTCTGGTCGACTTATTCACGCCTTATATAGTCATTCGAGCGAGCGGGAAAGTGAGATCGTTCGACTTCAGTACGAAGGATATCCATGGTCACAAAGCCGGTGTCCAGGTCAGTGGCTTTCATGGACAATGGAGCTTTTGGTTTCATGATATGCAGATCCTTTTGGCACTGGCGTCGAACGCATTGGAGGTTTACGATATTCCCGCACCCTCCAAATCAAAAGATCAAGTTCCTGAGGCTACCCGAGCATATTCTCTTGATATACCGGGGCATCGAACAGACGTACGGACACTTTGTCTGAGTTCTGATGATCAGCTTTTAGCCTCTGCGTCTCATGGTAAGCACATCTGTAAACCACTGAATCTGCCTCTCACACTAGTCGCAGGATCACTTAAATTATGGAATGTGAAAACTACCGCATGTATACGGACCATGGATTGTGGCTACGCGATGTGTAGCACGTTCTTGCCAGGTGATAGACATGTTTGTACAGTTTGCTCGAATGCAGCCCGTTATCTGTCTCATGCTCCGCATAGCTTGCTGTCGGCACAAAGTCAGGCGATATCTTGATCTACGACCTCGCCTCTTCCGCTCTCATTGATACAGTCAAAGCCCATTCCTCGACTGTATGGTCTTTACATCTCAGACCCGATGGGAAAGCGCTTGTTAGTGGCGGCGCCGACAAAGAAGTCAAATTTTGGGAGTTTGAGCACGACGTATCACCTGAGGATGAGGTATTGCATCTTTCTTCTTGGCGGCTGCTATGCTAAAGTCGATCTACTTATAGAGCCATCCCAAAAAATCGCTAGCGCTAGCGCATACACGTACCCTCAAGATGTCGGACGATGTGTTGTCAGTGAGATACAGCCCCAATGGCAAACTACTTGCTGTATCACTGCTGGACTCTACCGTCAAAATCTTCTACCAAGATACCCTCAAGTTTTTCCTCTCGTTATATGGGCATAAGGTCGGTTTTGGATGGTATTTCAACTCGTACAGCATGACATACATCCTTGTTTAGTTACCAGTCCTTGCGATGGACATCTCAGATGACTCGAAATTGATTGTGACGTGCTCTGCTGATAAAAATGTCAAAATCTGGGGTCTTGATTTTGGAGACTGCCATAAGTCGATTTTTGCCCATGAGGAAAGCGTCACACAGGTTGTATTTGAGAAAAAATCGCACTACTTTTGGACGGTAGGGAAAGATGGAATGTTGAAATACTGGGATGGGGACAAGGTGGGCTGGTCTCTCTGCGTGTCTCGCCCTCGCCCACTAAATCGCAGTGAAGTTCGAGAACATCCAGAAACTCGAAGGACACCACAACGAGATATGGGCGCTCGCAGTCAGCCACCATGGTAACTTCGTGGTAACTGGGTCGCATGACAAGTCGATTCGTATCTGGGAGAAGCTAGACGAACCGGTAAGATGATTAACGCCCTCGTTGGTTTGGTTCTACTGAAGACGCTACAGCTCTTTATTGAAGAAGAACGCGAGCGGGAAATAGAGCACCTCTACGAAAATGACTTGGCAGAAACTTTGAATCAACCTGACGGTGGAGACAAACCGGACGGTAAGCTTTCTGCCGAAGTGGCTGCAGTGACCAAGCAGACTATGGAAACCCTGATGGCTGGGGAGCGTATAATGGAAGCCCTCGATCTCGCGGACAACGAACGCGCTACTCTCCGAGATTTCGAGGATCAAAAGGCGCGAGCAGGTACTCTGGAAGCAGCCGGTCTGCAACCCCCTCCCCGCAACCCCCTTCTTGCCGCACTGGATCTAGACCCAGAGGGTTATGTCCTGAGGGTTGTGGAGAAAATCCCCCGCACTGCGTTATACGACGCTTTGCTGGTACTCCCATTTGGCAAGGTGTTATCACTGATGCAATACCTTGATATATGGGCAAAAAAGGTATGTTTCTGGGTGCCTAAAGTGTTTTGCTGTACTCAGGATTGGCCAACATCAATAATAATAGGGCAGGAATATTGCACTCGTCTCATACATCACGTTCTTCCTCCTCAAGACTCATCATCACCAGATCGTGGCCAATCGTATCATGCGGACAACGTTAATTCCGATGAGAATTGACTTGAGAAATGCTCTTAGGCACGAGAAAGACCTGGTTGGGTACAACTTGGCCGCCTTGCAATACATACGCCGAAAAAGTGAAACAGAAACAACCGCGCTTTTCTTCGAGAAAGAGGATTTCGACGAAAGAAAACTACGCGAAGTGATTGCCGAAGGTAAAAAGAGAAAGAGGGTGAATGTCAAGGCGTGATGCCCTTGGTACGAGATCCATGATACTGTCCTATGTATAAATTACAAATCTAGAGTTGTGTTGTCATCAATCGTCTTTGGGGCCCCAAAGGGCCTCATCCCTGGCAAGTTTGTAGTTTCAACACGGTTGTTGACTCTGGTTGCAGGGATACGAGCACATACCACTCTGCAGGTTTAGATGCCCGACGCATCCATACTGTCAACACGCCCTGTTCCAGCGTTCCCAATCGCTCGAAAGCTGCCCGAGTAAGGTCAACGTGTTTGGACCCCTCCTCGCATCCGGCACAACTATCGACCACCCTTGCAAATGTACACTGGCTGGAGGTGCTACAGACTTCGAAACTTGTTTGGCCAGATCAACTGCTGGGAGAAGGAGAACACCACCTACGCTCAAGAAAATCAAAGCACTGCGGCTTTCCGGACCACCCGTCTAGAGTGAGAGCTGCAACGAAGGATTGGTCCTTGAATGGATGGAAGTGAGCAGGGACAAACGATGCTGGTCTATAACAGTACCGTGGGTGCCCATCTTGGGTCGCTCCAGCAGCTGGGGTTGAGAAGGTCGTGTCCGGTATACCTGAATGATCCAGTGATCAGGTACATATCGCCGGCGAGCAAACCATACCGAACCAAGTGATCATTACAGGCTCAGCTTTACCGATGCCAGTGATGCCCTTCATAGACTCGACTATAGAATGACTTAGAGATCTGAGGACGTTCTTTCTTGAAGAACGCTCTGTGCTTCCTTTTGATGGACGCTTGAGGGCGCTGCTGGAGTTGTTACCGGGCGTGGTTACCGAAGACACCTCGGGAAAGGGAGCGAGCGAGCGGCGGTACTTGTACCGCAGGTTCGTAACCATCACGGGCTCCCATCCATCTCTAGGATCGAATTGGTAGGATTCTGGAAAGTTGTGTGGTTTCCCCGGCGTGACTAGTGTTCGAGTGCTATTTGTTGCCGCTCCACCGACCAGCGGTGGTAGTCTAAGAAGAACGGCAATGCCAACAACATTAACAAGAGTACCCAGAGAGAAGTGCATGGTGAGGTTTGAGTGACAAGGAAGACTACAGCGTGGTGACAGATGGCGCGTGATGATGTTCAAGATACAACTTGCAGTTGAACAAAAGCACATAGTTGACGCGTCGCGTTCTGGTCACGTGTATTGATTTTCTGACCAAGCAGTGATTGGTGGGGGTACGGGGAAGTGCTGTGCTACTGTGCTATTACTGTCGCTCACTCAAAGTCCGCAAAGTCTACCATGCCAGTTGACTCTTCAAAGGGTGTGGCGTTGCATACACATATCTCGCGCCGACAGTTTCGCAAGGTATCGACTGAGGAGGAGATAGAGCTCAAGCGTGCTCGTGGTGAAATATCTTGTGCAGAGTGTAGAAGGTGGACCATCTTGCGTTCCTTACCCTCGGCCCTTACCCTTCCCACTGCAGGTTGAAGCTTAAATGTGATAAGAAACTGCCCTGCGGCTCTTGTGTACGCAGGGGTTGTCCTACGATATGTCCTAATGGTTTGTTCTCTGTCACCTCTGGCGCCGTGGCTACTTAGCACATTGATCTTACCAGGAAGCTTGTCAACCGGACAGGGAACCCGGTGTGTCCCCACAAACATACTCACGCGCATCAAGTCCACCCATTGCCGATTGTAGATTCGTACTTGCTGACACGGAACAATTACATCGCAAGATCGTGGAGATGGGCCACCGAATACGTTCCCTCGAAGATGCCTTGGCTATATTCCAAGCAGGAGCTTCGAATGATTCCCACCCCTTGTTGACTGACGACTTGTTGGCGATAAAATATGGGCTCGAGGCCTCTCACGAAGTTTCAAGGGATCAGCAAGAAGATGTTGCGGCAAATGGCTTGGGGACGCTCACCATTACGGAGCGTGGAGATTCTCATTACTTTGGTCGTTCAGCGGGTTCCGAGGTAAAATTTTAATGACGATTTCATGATGTCAGTGGTATTGATGATGTTATTCCAGGCCCTCTTTTTGGTTGGTGATATCTGACCTTCATCCACCATACCTTGACGTATTGCATCAACAGGCTGGCGCTGAACTAAGTGGCACAAACACAGGACCCTCCTCTGCTCCGATCGACAACCTTCCTCAGATGTCGTCTGAGATCAGTCACTTGGCATCATTTATCCCTTTCAATCTCGCGGATGTGACTGATGAAGACAAACGGGTCGAACTATTAGATACCATACTCAACCTTCTTCCTGATTACCCGCGAGCCACCACCCTCTGCGAAACTTATTTAGAAAACTCAGCATTCATATTTCGGCCAATTACCCGGGAAGAGCTCATCGACGAGGTTCTGGCCCCGGTTTATACATTTGATCAAGATCGAAAGACAGGAATTTCGGAGGTCAAGAATGATCTTTCTCCGCACACACTCTCCGTGCTGTTCATGGTCTTCGCCCACGGCGCGCTCACTGATCTCACACTTCCTCCTTTCAATTCTGAAGCTGAAAATTATTTCCATTTGGCTCACTTGGCACTGTCGTTGCACCCCATTTACGATTTACCCAATGTCCAAACGCTGCAAGCTTTGTGTTTATTTGCAATGTACCATGCGAACCACGGGAGACATGCCACACTTGATAGTGCATGGTCAGTTTTGGCAACCACGAACAAGCTGGCACAGAGCGTAAGTCTTCTGCTAAGTACTGGAGTTACATTGATTTTTTTTGGCAGATGGGTCTGCGTATGTCCCTGTACTCGGTAAAATTGAAACGTCTCTTATCGGTGCCTAGATCGCGATCCTGCGCGGTTTAACATGTCCCCGAAGGCGATTCAACGCCGCCGGTCCCTCTTCTGGGAGCTTTTGTCAGCCGACATGCATATCGTAGGCATTCTAACATTCAATTTGCCGATAAATACTCATCCGAGCAGAGTATGACTCTTGGGCGCCCACCATCGATCAACTTATCGTATGTCGACTGCGAATTCCCGGAAGACGATACGGAAAAGACCAACAGCAAAGGAGAAGTGGAGATGGGATGTAAAGCTTTTCTTTACATCAGATCTGCGGTCCCCTCTGAATAAGTTCAACAGTTTTCCATTGGAAATACTCTTTCCTGAAGGAAGTATTCATTCCTGTACTTGAACTCACACTTAGTGTGACGCCCCCGCGCTACGAAACTATTCTAGAATTGGATCGCAAAGTTCGGGAAAAAGTCCTCCCCCCTTCGTTAAATCTATACCGTTCCAGCTCTATCGACGAATACACAACACCAACTGCATATGCCCGAGGTCGGATGCTATTCCAGTTTAGAACTGCCAGTATGGTTTCTATGCTTGACGTTATCTACTTCCACTCACCCCGAGTTTTAGCGATGTTGCACATACACCGCAGTTTCTTCGCCCAGGCTATGCTTGAATACCCTTCCAATCCACTTCGCAGCCCCTTCGCACCCTCTTTTCTAGCTGCCTACCGATGCGCTTCGGCAATTATAAAGACAACTGCGATGAATCTACAGAAATACCCGGACTTGTTTACTCGCTTTTGGAACATGTGGAGCCATCTGTTAAGCGCTGCAGTTAGTTCAAACTATTCGTGGCCATGCATGAGCTCATGTTATGTCGCCAGATCATTGTCGGCACAATCGCTTCAAGGGCACCGTCTTCTACAATGGGACCCGCTGCACAGTTAGAAGTCGACCTAGCACTAAACATATTCAGGAACTGTGCAACCACATCTCCTCGCGCAAAATACGGATTGGTTGGTTATGGGTCTATCTCCATGCGTATGCTACTCAACGATAGTAATATAGGCTGTTTTGATGCAGTTGAAAACAAAGGCTCAACAAGCACAAAGGCAATCATCTACGAACAAGACTACTGCACTACTACCAGAGAGTGGGGTCGATGAGCTTGCGGTATTCGGGGGTCAGACGCAGATTCTAGTCAGCAAGATTCTTTCACAACGTCGTAGAAAGGTCCGGGGTGTGTCTCCCTCGGTGTCAGCAAGCCCAGCGAGTTCTCCTGCTGCTTCGGACGAGAGTCCTACCCCTTCGGATATCTTACCTGAAATTCACCCATCACTTGTGGAGTACTTGTCGATGCTACCACCCCCCACAGCACAGAGCCCAGAGACAAACTGCGCTGACTACCCTATATCCAACCAATTTCTTTTCAACCAGGGACCTACCTTCCAGTCCGATATCTTCACTGGTGCCCTGCCTTCCATGACTTCCGGTCCGTCGTCGTCGTCTCAACAGACGTTCACGCCGACGTCATTACCCTTCGATGACCAACTTATGAAAGACTTCGCCGATACATCTTTCTTTGGGTCACCACTTCCATCCGTTGAGGCGTCGGCCGGCAGCTTTGATAACTTGGGATTTTTTATCTCCGGAGAGTCAGGCATGGATGAGAGATGGGCGACATTGATGCAGGACGTGCTGAATTCATCTGCTCAATGAAATGTACGACACAGCATACACGATATGTAATGAACTAGCTGTTTGGTTACTGTATAATTTATTGAGTTGCTCTGCTTAGCTTATATCTCGTGTAATACTATGGCAGTCCCCGATCGATGAATGATGAAAGCAGATTAGCCTTTGAGGGTGACTTCGCAAGCGATCCGCAGATGAAATTCTAAGTACGAACCAGGCCCATGAGTCGAATATAGTTTGCGCCTATTGCGCTAAAAGTAGATGAGCGAGTAAGCAGGGTCATTGCCGACCCGAGTAAACATCAAGAAAGGAGATCTTGTCTTCCCAACCGAATCCTATGCGTTTCATTTTACCAATTCTTGCGATCAATACCGCGCACACTTCGGAAAGCGTATCGACAACCAAGTCGGGCACTACCTCGCTCACCACAAAAATCTGAGAAGAGGGGGACTCAGAAAGTGGAAGCATGCGAACGGACATAGTCTGAGAAGACAATGCACTTGCGATGGTGAATAGATGATAAAAAGGATTGAATGTAGATGACGGAATAGGATGCGTAAGGGACGGCTGAGAGATCGTCGGAGGATTATATCTGGAAACATCGTCACGCGATACACTCGATACGCATCAGGAACCACTCTACCTGGTGCACATTACAAACACATTGAACCCCTTCACCGGGACGTTATAGCCTTCGAAAACAGGAGCAAATCGAAGAAGACCACGCCCGTTACTCGTTGTGCACTCGGGGAAAACCACAATTGGTCTGTCTGCAAATTTTCGAATGTCTTCGAGAGTCTTAAAGGAGCCCGACGAAGGCGACTGAGGAGTTCTACCGGTGGCTCGAATCATCGATAACAACGACGCTTGGCGGAAGCCGTGGATGGGTAGGCGAGGGCTGAGGGTCCGTGTTCGGGTAGATATCGCGGCGGAACCAGTACCTGTCTTGCGGCCAGGCTTATATGATATGGCTTCCCCTTCAATAGCAGACGGCAGTGATGGCTTCGCCTCATCGGCGACGGGCAAGAGAAAAATGGGGTTGAAACTGTGATGAAGTTCAGATCCAACGCTCGCGGCCCAGCGGCTCGCTCACCGATACGAGAGCCACAGGATATCGATCCAAGAGCTCCAATTAGACACAATGATGTCTCCGGCCTTTGGGGCCCACTTAGCCTCGGAAAATTTACTGGGACGGGCATCAACAAACAGTAAGCGCCCAATGAACCAAGAGACCAACCCTCGCTTGCGAGCTGCCTGCTCTTCTTGAATCCATAGAAAACCGAGTACATAAAGGGCAAGCCGGCTTAGCGTTATCGTAGTCCCCCCCTCGATGAGGCGACGAATCGGGGGGACGGGGGTCTCATTTTTGATAAGAGGGGGATCAAGAGAGGGGATCACAGACTCACCAGGAGCGTGTATAACGCGTTTACAAGGATGTAATGCAGGACGGCAATCGCGATGACCAGCAAGCATCTCAAAATGGCAAACGTGACGCGAACTGGTGCCAAAAGCGAGAGAAAAAGGTCGTGTTCCGACGGTGGAACCGGCGGAAGAAAAGGCTGACCGATTGACTCGTGTTCAGAAGTCCGTTGGTGAAATAGAGCTGAGAGACAAACCAACCTGTATTCCCGTTCCAGGGTCCTATTCCAAGTGAGTGAAATGTGAGTATCGAGCATATTAAAGACTCACTCTGAACGCAGAGAACTTTTCCATGAGGCGCAGAAGATGGCACCCACTAGACCCGAGTCGTGTGAGACTCGTTGAAGTCGAGCGGCGAGTTCGGATCTGGCACTTGGGAGATGCCAACAATAAAAATAATAAAATAATACGAATTAAACGATCGCCTTTACGTAATACCAGGTTGTTGACATGGTTCCCCGCCGGGGGCCAAGCAGTCTAGTACCCAAGGTCCATTTGCATTCGCTTCTAACCTCAGCTTCCATACAGTACCGCAAGTTGAGTTTCCATCAAAAGGTGAGATGCAGTGGTTTGCCCGTATCTCATTGATAATCATGTCAGTTAGGCCGTTATATATTTCCTTCTTCTCTTCAACGCATGCCTGATCACTTTCATCGCTTTGGTGACGCCGGGTCGCATTGCCCAATTCATGTATGATCTCGCCGCCGTAATTCGCCGTCTTCCTTATGGCTCTTTCATTCTCATTGCCGTGATCGGTAAGTGGACCCACCCGCCCACTCTTCATCCCCTTATATTTATTCAGTCTTGATATCATTTCCTCCCTTCATTGGCTACACGATGCTAATAAATCTCTGCGGTTTCACCTATGGCATGCGAGGATTCATTCCTGCGGCAATTTCCACTGTTTGTGGCTCGGTCCTTGCTTTCATTGTCTTGCGTTCCCTCTTCAGTAATCGCATGCGCAAATGGGCCGCCTCCAACGAGAAATGGAAAGCCCTCGAAGCTGTCATTGTTGGTATTCTGATACATTACACCCTATAGCATTCTGTGCTCATTGTACATGTGTCGAATAGCGTGCGAAGGGCTTGCCTCTCATTATTCTTATCCGCATCTCGTCCTTTCCGCCATGGGTATATTCAAATTCTCTCTTTGCCGTGAGTAATTCATCTTGGTGAAACAAAACTTTCACAAACCAGATGCTCAGAGTATTGAATCTGTCTCTCTGACGCAATTCACCCTTGCCACCCTCTTCGTACTGCCTCGTGCTATGGTCTACGTGTTTGTAGGGTCACGGATGGCAAGCCTTTCTGACGGTGAACAGAGAAGTCACATGGATACTAGTAAATGCTTCCCCCCTCGACCCATAGCTAATCTCATGTTTATCCAATCAGCTTCGAAGTTCGTCAATGGCTGCCTGATCATCGGAGGCATTGTGGTCTCAGTTATCGCAAGCTCGTATGACTTTCCTTTGTTCAATTTCGCATTATCTGAACTCGAACAGTGTGGTCTATTATTTCGTGCAGAATGAAATACAAATATTAAATGGCAGTCGTCCGACCGCCGACAGACTAGATGCTGGGGCAACAGAAGGCGAGGAAGGAGAACCTCTCCTTACCCTCCCTTGACTACGGTAACTGCGTAAGCATGAACACGAGTCAGACTGGATCTTTTGGGACCTTACGCATGTCCCAAATTCGAGCTATATCACATACCTACGGTATATCAATTCGTCTGCCCGGATCATAAAATATTGTATACCATGCTCAGGAATGATGCATGATGTACGACTCTAGTACCAGTGTAAGAACAGTAGAGACAGGCTAGCTCCGATAAGGAATACGAGGATGAAAATTCTACTGTCTTTTGCCCTTCGTTTTGCCTCCCTGAGTTGCACATTTCCCTTCTCAACAGTGGAAGTAGTTGCTATCGCATCCTCATAGAGCTGTTCCGTTATCTCGGTCTGACGTGTTAGGTGCGTGATGAGTTCCATTTGTAGATTACTTATGTCCATCAAGCGTGCCTCCGCTTGTTGCACTGACTCGAGTGTGTCCTGGACCGTCCGTAGAATGTTCGCGTTCTCAACCTCGAACTGGAGAATTTGAGATTCGGTCAATTCCAACTCTTCTTCGTCATCATCTGAATTTTCCGCAGTAGGAGTGGATGAGAGCGGTTTGACGGTCGAAGGTCGACCAGAAGCAGAGCCAATGGTGGCAGCAATGCCGGAGACAAGCGCAGAAGAAGCACCACCAAGCCAGCTGTCGCCTGTCGGCTGTTGCCTTGCTCGTACGACATCCCGGGGGGGCACTGACATAGCCTCGCGGG
The DNA here is from genome assembly GCA_038091815.1 of Leccinum obscurum. Lineage (NCBI taxonomy): Eukaryota > Fungi > Basidiomycota > Agaricomycetes > Boletales > Boletaceae > Leccinum > Leccinum obscurum. The sequence continues at coordinate 26,281 of JBBPPF010000024.1, read as the reverse complement.
CGGCGCTAGAACCTAGGGTACGAGTTCGCTCCAACTGTCGCTTTACGCGTTCCTCCTGCAATTCCTTCTGGTGTTGGCTTGCCTCGGTCAACCGCCGGCTAAGGTACCATGTGATGCTTGCATGGTGGGCGGCCAGGTATTCTGGGAGCGTAGCTGAATCACCTCGCATCAATCTCGCTGGGAGAAATCGTGCCAGTGGATTCATTTTAGGAGCAGCCAGCTCCGCACGCCCTATTCAGGTTGAAATTCGAACGGTCGCTTTAGCCGTTAAATAAAACAGAAACGCACGCTTTTCGAGTGCCTCCATCTCCCTCACTCGTTCCGCACAACGGGTGAGTATGAGGCGAGCTTGAAGATCGATCTGGTCTCTCTCCTCGTTCAAAAGATATTTAATTTCTGACCACGACTGTTGCGAGTCGTTTAGGTCAAGGTTCCGAGAACCTTGCCGCAGTAGCAGAGTGGAATTAGAATCGACGTTGAGGTAAGGCCGTCGAATGTAGCTCAACACCCGCGTTAGAGCGTTTATGTGATTTAACTAGGAAGAATATGTCAACAGTGGGCATAGGTACACGGGGTAGAGAACGCACGATGATTTGGGCCTCCTGCACATATCGTTTCGCGAAGGTGTCACGAGGCTCAGCCTCGGTTCCTAGTTTTCGTCGTTTGGCCGAAGGAAATGAGCCTTGTTTTGACTTTACGACTTCCCGGAAGTCTGCAGTACGGTCTGTGTATCCCATACCGTCAGTGAACAACGAGAGAAGGCTCAAGTGAATGTCGGCAGGCTCATCAAGTCAAGACACGTGACACAGGTCAAATTGTACAGCCACACTGTCAGTGACTCAACGTGCCTTGTTGCGAACTTCTTCTACCCAAACCAACATCCGGAAGAAAAAAAAACAAGATTCAATGGACCACGGGGCTGATATTTCAAGAATTTATTCGTACAACACCGTCGGGAGCTGAGGGTATTGTCCATATCGCGTTTTTGGTAGGACAATCAATGTCTCGCGGCGGAAGATGGATTGCAGTCCTTGTTTGAGGTGGGCGGTGTCCTTTTCACCACCGTCTGCCATAGTTTGCGACTGACATGGCCAAGTACGTGCTAGTATGTATCTGTACCTGGGATATCCCTCTGTAATACGTCCAAAATCTAAGTGATTTAAAGAGGCTCTCTTATGGAAAGTGATATTGTGACGAAGGCGCATTCGTTATCTGTATCTCTCGTTGGCACAGCAACCTCTGAATCTATTCCCTCAATCAACGAAACGATCATCCAGGTATTACAAGTACAACCGAATTGGATGACCACGACAAAAGTCCTCCCTTGCCCTCAGCATAAGCCTACAGGTTGTGAGCCCCGCGAGATCGAGAACATCCTGCTCCTGCACGTGTAGATGATGTATTGCGGCCACCTCGTCCAATATTAATGCCTTGGCTATCCGTATCACGGGCCCTGCCTGGCTCAATTCTGCGTCGATCCAAATGCGGCTCCTGGCGAGCTGGACCGACAGCGTCGGTGTGCCAGTTCAGATGCACGCACCAGCATACGTGCAATCGTCCATTTCGATATACTCGTCGGACCATACAAAAACCGCAGTTCATCGATATGTCGCAGTCATCAAGCGGAATTGCTCCAGATGAGGTGATGACGCAGGAACTGCGCTAGAAAGAATTGATGGCGTTGTAAGAACCATCTGCAGGTTTGTCAATGGGAATGAGATACTCCAGCGGGGTAGATCAGGTTGCTGGATGCTAAGCTGATGCAACGAGGGAGCATTATGAGTAGCAGAAAATTTAACAAGATCCGTTGTGAGTTGTCCCAACGAGTTGTGCAGTCCAGGTGGAGTGGCGACTGCTGCGCCCTCGAAAGCCACAATTTCGGCTTGGTTAGTGGGTTCCCGAGACCGCAGTCGATATAGATGCGCGATGATCCAAACATGAGGGTATTCCGCTGCTGCCTTCCCCCAAGCAGAGCATACATGGGACTAAGGGGGGCGCGGTCAAAGTTGCAATGTGACTACAATGTCACACTCGTGCCTTTTGTTCCCACCCGCATGTAAGTACCATTTCCCCGCCCAGTGTTGTTTGATGATTCAGAGTGGATTCTTCATTGACCCGCGACGCTTCTTCGTTCGCTGGGTTAATCTGGAGACTACGAATGTTCTAGATACTGCTGACATTGGTCCTTTTGCATTATGTTCTTGATTGTACTAACTCAACTATCTTCGAACAGAGAGTTTCATGGACCCTCGCCGAGCGCGTGACCCCCGCCTGGCGCGCGCTGATCCACGTCTACAAAGAGTTCCATCGGGGTCACCTACCCCTCCAGCGCCACCACAGCAACCTTGGCCCCCGAGTGATTCCCATGCAACCTCTCAGCAAGTGCAATACCAGACATCACCAAATGCCAGTGCTAATGCACCTGCGCCATCGGACACGGAAGCACCTCCAGTTTCCTCTATATACAAGCCACGGCCCCTTTTCTGCGTAGTTTGTGCTAGCAACCAGGTATTGATGGGCAATAAAACCATGAGTGTTATCTAACGCTATCTAGAATCGCTCCATGGAGGGGCATCACGTCCTGCAGTAAGTGGTCATCGCTGCACACGAAAAGCTACTGACCAAAGACCAGAAAAGCTGGTTATAGAGTTATCTCGTACGGAACAGGTTCCGCTGTTCGCCTTCCTGGCCCCTCAATAGACAAACCAAATATCTACTCGTTTGGGACGCCGTACAATACGATATACGAGGAACTCCATTCGAAAGACCCTCGCTTGTGAGTGGAGCTAGCCGTGCGTTTTCGCATGTCGACTTATTGGCGCAAAGGTACACTGCAAATGGGTTGTTGCAGATGCTCGACCGTAATCGTAGGATCAAGTTGGCCCCGGAGCGGTGGCAAGATAGTAGAACGATTGCTGATGTGGTAATCACATGCGAGGAGCGTTGTTTTGACGCAGTATGCGATGGTGGGTCCATGCGGTACATGAGGTAGATTCATTAAAGTGATAGACGACGCAGATCTGCTCGGTCGGGGCGGCGAATTCAACAAGCCCGTACATATTATTAATATTGAAATCAAGGACAACCATGAGGAAGCGCTTATTGCTGGGAAGGCGATGCTGGACCTGGCTGCGGCGGTAAGGTAGACCAATCGATATGGATCGTCGGCTGATCGGGTTTAGATCGAAACGTCTCAGGATATCGATGAAGATATCGACCGGATCCTTCAGGTACAGCAAGAACGACATCCACACAGTATTTTACACGGGATTGCGTATTACTAGATCGCGCGAGAATTGCAAAAGAATGATGAGTTCAGTGGTTATGACATGGCTCGTGAGAAGAGAAGACGCAATAATTTATCATGAGCAGAAGCAGAGAGCGCGCACTGATATAAAAGGAGCGGGGCGGGGTGTCATTATCATATCTTGGTCTCAACAGATAACTAGCGCACCATGCCCTCCCTCCGTCTCGGTAACATCGCCCCCGACTTTCAAGCTGAGACTACGGTCGGTCCGATCAAGTTTCACGAATGGATCGGTGACTCTTGGGTATGCCTTCGTTCACTTGGCTTGACATCATCTGAACTGTGTGGCACAGGCCATCCTGTTCTCTCATCCAGGAGACTTTACCCCTGTCTGCACCACTGAGCTTGGCGAAGTCGCACGTCGTCAGGATGACTTTGCGAAGCGTAACGTCAAGGTGATTGGCATTTCCGCCAACGACCTTGATGAACATTACAAGTGGGTAGAGGATATCAACGACTATGGGTCCAAGTTTGGCCCTACCAACGTGCAGTTCCCCATTGTAATGCGAGCCTGTTGCGCGCCTCTCTTGCACGCTCACGATCGCACACAGATAGCGGACGGGTCCAGAAAGATTTCTACGCTCTACGACATGCTTGACGAGCAGGACGCTACGAACCGTGACAACAAGGGGTTGCCTTTTACAGTGGGTGTAATGGTTCTTAGTAAGAAGCCATGGCTTATCTCGCGATAGATCCGGACCGTCTTTGTCATCGACCCGAAGAAGGTCATCCGTCTGACCCTTTCGTACCCCGCCTCCACGGGCAGGAACTTTGACGAGATCGTCCGGTCGGCTTTCCCCTATCTTTATCGCAGCTGCGCGCTAACTCCATATACAGCGTGATTGACTGTGAGGATGTCGAGTTCCTGAGATGACCCAAATCTAAGCCATGCATCTAGCTCTCCAGCTCGGCGACAAGTACAGGGTGACTACGCCCGTCAACTGGAAGAAGGGTGAGGACGTGATCGTGCACCCGGGCGTGAAAGACGAAGAAGCCAAGAAGCTGTTCCCCGATGTGACTTTCCACAAGGTAGACTGATGCAGTCCTCCCCAGTTTGGACAGCCCGGCTGATCGGTTGTTTCGCAGTCCTACCTGAGGACGACGCCTCTGCGCACCGAGTGAGGTGGAAAAAATGTGCATATAGTCGAAGTCTGTTTGTCCTTGTAGAACTAGTAGTAGCACCTGTACAGTGGAAAATGAAGGACTGCCTGTTTTTTTTCACACCCATCTGATCTTGCGCAAACAGTGCACAAACAAGGACGCGTGTACCCGACGCGCATACAGTCGACAACGGGACTCAATTGGGAGCTGATCTGTCGCTTTAAATTCCCCTTCATCGATCCCCTCCGTTCCACTACCGATGGCTAATGCAGACGGCGGCGCTTACAGGTGTGGTCCCCTCGCGTAAATATCTCTTCAGATCTGACCTCGCCCGCCAGCTACTCCCTGACCGTCTTCTCGCCGAGTGGAAAGCTTGTGCAGATTGAACATGCTTTGGCCGCCGTTTCACAGGGCACTACAAGCCTTGGGATTAAAGGTATCATCTCAGTAATATCCGCCTATCCGGTGTTCATTCTCCGCAGCGTCAAATGGCATCGTCATTGCCACGGAGAAGAAGTCCTCGTCCATACTGATAGACGATTCAATGATCGAGAAGGTGGCAGTGGTCTGTCCTAACATTGGCATTGTGTATTCCGGCATGGGCCCCGATTTTCGCGTCCTCATCGCGCGTGCACGCAAAAGCGCTCAGGCCTACTGGAAGGTGTATGGGGAGTACCCACCCACGAAAGTTTTGACTCAGGAGATTGCAACCGTCATGCAGGAAGCCACACAGTCTGGGTAAGTTTGGATCACCACACGTGACTCGCTTGTTCACCCTCCACATTTTTTTCATAGAGGTGTGCGTCCCTTCGGCGTGTCGTTGTTGGTCGCAGGATACGATATTCATCGTGGGCCTTGCCTCTACCAAGTCGACCCATCGGGATCATTCTGGGCTTGGAAGGCCAGCGCAATTGGGAAAAATATGGTAAACGCAAAGACTTTCTTGGAGAAACGGTAAGTTTCGCGCATGTTGATTATCACAGGGATACACATGCAACTCATCACGCTCCTTTAACGTAAAAAAAGATACAACGACGATATCAGCCTGGAAGACGCGATTCACACAGCCCTTTTAACCCTTAAGGAGGGCTTTGAGGGGCAGATGACAGAGAAGACCATCGAGATCGGTGTCGTTACTGTACCATCGGTGGAAGAACTCGACGCAGGGAAAGAAGGGGGGGAAACTGGGCGTCCCCGACCTACCTTCCGTAAACTGACTGAAGAAGAAGTGAAAGATTATTTGGCTCTGTGACATGTACTGTAATTTTACGTGCGTTTTACTCTGAACCGCTTCGTTCCGTTTCATTCTTTGCTGAGCACGTTTGTCTTTCACGTGGGTCGCTTGCGACAAGATGTCTGCTCATTTCTCAGCAGTTTGATGCATCGCGTCTAAATTTGACTTGAACTAAGCTAGGTTAACGAGAATAGCGAGAATGTTCCCCGGAACTTCGCATGAACCTGGTAGCGCTGATCATGAAAAAGGAAATCCCCAATTTTCCTGCATTGTCACCCTTCCCTGATCCGCCAGCCATCATTCACGCCTTCTCGTTATCGTGAGGTTTCTTCGCGCCTTTTAATTAATTCTCCCTCAGTGCATTCAGTAGAGCCACACAGGACGGGTTTGAACCAGGTCTTCATCCTCGTTCAAGCCGTTCCGATGGACTGAATTGGATCAATCGGCAAACGTCTCGTGCTGGATTCGACACGGTTTTTTTTTTTTAATCCTCCGTGACGGGGCGCGAAAGGATTACTCGTTGTATGCCACCTTTTAAACGCAGATGCGCAGGCCAAGCAAAGTGCCTGCTGGTCTGTGTCCGAGATTTAAGAGAGCACATTCGCACCGTGCTTCCCATCATCCCCACTTCACCATGCCTCCTAAACGCTCTTCTGGTCGTACTCAACAACCAGCGCAGAGAAGGCCACGTACCGAGAGAGCATGTAACTTTTGCAGGGTCGCGAAGCAGCGTGTGAGCACTTCTCTTCCCTTGTAGCTTTCAGCTGTGCTAAAGGTCAATAGTGCGAGCCTACTGAGTATGGCATAAATGATCGGCCATGCCGGCGTTGTGTTTCGCAGGGACTGGATTGTAATTTACCGCGAACAGCTCGCTCCCAGAGTCCGAGCTGTACGCTCGGTGTTCAGGGTCCTGCGCCGATTCAACATCACATCACACCGCACTCCGCCAGTGGCGCCGCTGAAGAATTATCGCCGGGCTCGGAGACTACCCTTCAGTATATGTTACCGCAGTCCGAATCGGCTGGAGTTCCGATTGTGGGAGGCTGGTCCCCCCCGGTGATATTCTCCGAAGGGGAACAAGGTCCGATCACCACCGCCCTTGGGTCGGGACAGACTACGTATGTGTCCACTCATAAAATTCGTTGTTTTGGGTCTAGAAGATTTCTTAGGCTACAGATGCCGAGCTATTTACCTCGCACATCAAGCATGGAAAGATACCGGCAAAGCTTGTAAGACGCCCTCTTTCAACCTCTTCTCCCTCCTAACAACGAATCCAGCTCCAACGCTGCTGAAGTCGGCACCGATCCAGATTACTATACCGAGAACTACTATGGACAGACAGCGTCAGTCAATCCGGTCTCTTTGAGAATCTTCCCTCATGAATGATGTTCTCAGATCTTCCCATGCTTATATGGCCGGTTATGCCGCCGGGATTGAAGCCGATGGTGGACCAAACTTGGGGTTATTCATTTCCATCGAGGCTTTAGGTTGATGTCTAATGTCACATAGTAGGTATGCCATGGAAGAGCCTCAACTTCACCCCGCAAGTTGCTCGTTCGCCGACGAGCAGGGTGTTCCTTGCTTGACTGACCAACCCCACGACGATGGCACATTTGCCGACGAGCAGGAAGCCGGTCTTCCCCGCCCAGACGAATCCTAATTGACCCGTATGTTCATTTGTATACTATGCACCTTCGCTTTTAAATTATTGTCTGCCTCGTGGATATTATTCCTGTTTTGTCGTTGTCTGCTATCATGCTGTGACGTCCATCGGGCTTGAAGACGCGTGTATGAGCCAAGGCACATGAACGCATGCTGCGATCGCATGGCTTCGTGTAACTCGCATGAGCAGACTGCCGTGACTATTAACGCGGGGTTATTGGTATGAGGTAAAGAACTAAACTTTGCTTCAGAGAGCAAAAAAGGAACCAGATCAGCGACTTGTTGCCGCACCTAATTGGTGAGGCCAGGCGTGCTACGAGCCAACGGAACAATCCTTGTGCCTTCCTAATCAGGCTGACGAAGTACAGCCGAGACTCCGTCGAGGACGCGATCAGGCTCATTCTGGTACTAGCTCCAACATCCTCGGCCGTCCCGCACCTCCGGTCGATCTAGAGCCAGAAACAAGACGCGGTTCTCGGAGTTCATTCGTGTCTCCACCCCGCACACCAACTCGGCTCCTTCGTGTTGCCGAGCCTCCTATGCCCTTTCCACAAAGCACGAGGGATAACGCCTTGGTCTCCAGCTCTCAACGTGTATTGGCTAAAACGTGCACACCTTGATGCGCGTTCATTCGCCACCTGATGGATTATCACTGCCAATCTCCTTGGACTCGACCGCAGTTGGTTATGCTTCGAGAGCGTACAATGCGGTGAATCTTGCCTTGTTCTCGCAGGTCGAGGCCGTCGTCTGGACTTTGAAGATCTGAACGGTTGTTATCATCGCACCATGCCCATATTTCTCGTTCGCTGATCCTTGTAAAACGGCTCTCCGATCCATACGACTGCCTGCTCATGAGATAGGTCCATGATGTGGGTCCACTCTCTTGGCCAAGTATTTAAGACCTTGCTTTTGGCTCCCCTTCGACATCAAACCTAACAGCTATGAGCACCACCGCGGAGAGAGCAAGAGAAGCCTGCGACGCTTGTCGCAAAAGCCACAAGAAGGTTTCGTTTCTCATCTCCCCTATTTTATTCTCATTTTTGTAACCTAACATTATTTCAGTGCACATACGATGGCAACTCCACTAGTTGCAAACGATGCCAGGAAAGGAGCAGAGCTTGCAGCTTGTTCCTCGTCGAGACTGCGGTGGTCGGCCAACCGGCTCCTTCGGTAGTGCCAATGGCGGACACCGAGTCTCAGTCTGCCCCTGGCTCGTGGGCTGGCACCCCTCACGATATTTCGGCCACCTCTTCTCATTACTCCTATCAAATGCCTACGCAAGCGGAGTATTACACTAGCCAGTGGAACGCCACCGCCAGCTACACGGAACCGGTAGCATACCCTGCGAACACGGGTTTTCAGCCGTACGCGTGAGGACAATTTCATCGAGCTAACTCTACTTTTACTTTTTTGACGCCCACTCTTCTCAGTCCTATCGGCCAACACGAGAGCGAACAGCCTTTGACGAACCAACAAGGTTTGTACCACAACGTGTTGGGAGATCATCATGCATGATCATGCTTGCCCCTCCACGCCTACCTTCTCGTGGGCAGAGTTTCGCTCTCTGGCGTTCCGGCATCAAGCTTATGTACATAAACTTTGCACCGACCGCCGTTTCTGGGCAAACCGTTACTATATTCTGTGTCCGAGTCATGTACATATGCTGCAACCTGGGTCCAATGATAAATCTCCTGCTCGTGTATGCCACGTTTCCATAATCTCGGACATCGTGACGCCGCAAAGTAAAACGCTTAAGGTTAACGTTCATTCCTGTGCGCACTCCAAGTTGAAGATATGCTGTGTTGCATCTGTAGCCAGACTTGAAAGACGTGTAACGTGCTGCCACGCAGCATGCACAGGAGTGGGAACATACTTCATTTGGTTGATCCTTCCATTGTAAACTTACACTGTACAGAGAGTAATAGTACACCGCGGCTGATGAACACGCTTACAAGAAGTCTGCTTTCGATTCAAAGTATTCGGTCTCAGAAAGGCGTTCCTACAGTGGCCAATCGAGCGTCTCTCCGTAGTTCCAGTGCACGGCTTTGACAGACGTATACTCCTCGAGGGCGTAACTTCCAAGTTCGCGACCTTCAAAACATTAGATCAGCCCGGCTATTCATCAAAATACAGTGAAGCAGACCTATTCCGCTCTGCTTCTTTCCGCCGAAGGGAACATTGTTGTTGAGTAGATTGTACTGGTTAACCCAGACCTGCAGTGGAGCAGATTATCAAGATTCGGCGGAATTCGAGAGGACAACCTTGCGTACCGTTCCAGCTTCCAGGGCAGACGAAACTCGTATACACTGCCCGGCATCATCTGCAAAAATTCGAGTTAGGTCCGTGTGTTGTGTGCTCTCTTCGTGTTTGTACTCACTCGAGTGTAGTCCGGCGCCCAGACCGTAGGTGGTGTCGTTTGCGAGAGCTATTGCCTCTTCCTCTGTCTTAAACGTGCCGACTGCGAGCACGGGGCCAAAGATCTAGGGTACTTTCAACGGACTGCATCAACCTGCAGATCTGAACAAGTACCTCATCCCGAACCTACACGCCTTGTCAGCGAAAATTCTCCGGGAGTACTGAAGATGTCTCACTATGTTCATGTCTTGTCTGATGTCCGTGAATACTGTAGTGAAGCACTCGTCTCCAATAACTAAGAACTAAGATGGAATAACCCTTACTGGTCGGGTCGACGTAAAATCCTTTCCCGGGGCGTTTCTGGCCACCAAGGACAACCTTTGCACCCTGAGCCTTGCCGTTTTCGATGTATCCCCAGACCTTGTCGTATTGTGCCTTAGAGACCTGTGCAAGAACATTAGCCTGAAATGGCAGAATCAGGTTCGTTGGACTGACAACGGGGCCACCTCCACTCTTCTCGTCAAAGCCGTCTCCAATCACAAGTTCCTTCGCTTTCTGCACGAGCAAGGCGACAAATTTGTCATAAATTGAATCCTGCACGTACAAACGAGATCCCGCAGTGCAATCTTGACCGGTGTTGTAGAGAATGCCGAGGCACGCCCAATTGGCTGCCTGATCGAGATCCGCGGACTCGAAGACGAGGTGCGGAGACTTTCCGCCAAGCTCCAGCGATATCTAAGGATATGGAATACCCAGTCTGATACCTATTGCCTCGCGGGAGTAGCATGTAAAACGAACCTTTTTCAAATTGCTCTTTGCAGCAGACTCCATAATTTTACGGCCAGTCACAGTAGATCCAGTGAACGCTACTTTATCGACATCGCGGTGCGCCGAAAGCGCTGCACCACCGACGGGTCCCAGTGAGGGAACTGTGTTGACCACACCGGGTGGGAATCTGTCCGGGAAATTAATGATTTACATAACGGCAACAAGGGTTGACACTCTGACCCAGCCTCGACGATGAGTTGAGACAACATCAGTGCTGTGAGCGGAGTCAATTCGGAGGGTTTCATAACGATCGTGCAACCACACGCAAGCGCGGGGGCTACTTTCCAGGCCCTAATGTTGATTGGATGATCATGTCATTCCTGTGCAATGGGTGGCGGACGTGATCCTACCACATATTGATTGGATAATTCCAAGGGATGCTGTACAACATCAATGGGGTGTCAATGTAGGCTAAAGATCATCCATCACTTACATTTGCCCGCAAACACCAATTGGATCATGTTTGGTGAACGCGAGTTTCTTTTTGTTGTCGACTTCAATAGTCTGATATGGGTTGAGAGCGATGAGGGGAGAGTCAAGGTCATAGTGAATGCGCAATGGTTACCTGTCCGGTAATTTTGTCCGCCCATCCGGCGTAGTAACGCAGGCACTGGACAGTATCACCGATATCGAAGTCCCTAAAATAAAGTGTCAAAGATATCTGGATTCAGGGGAGACCAACATTATTACCTGGCTATCTTGACTGGTTTCCCGTTGTTCAAGCACTCGACTTCGGCGAGGATCTGTTGGTCTCTTTCGATAAGGTCTGCGAGCTTGTTCAGCAAGCGAGACCGCTCGAAACCCGTGACATTTTTTCCCCAGGTAGTGTTGAAAGCATTGCGGGCGGCTGCAACGGCGATGTCGATGTCTTTTTCGGACCCTTTAGTTTCACCACACAGGAGACAGCGCGATTAGACTCGGATGTTCTGAGTAATGAATGGAAATTTTACCCGCGACGACGGAGCAAATGACACCCTCGGTTGCAGGATTAATTGTCCTATCGATTTGTCAAGAGGACGATAGATAAGATCAAACGACAGCATACGTACTGCAGAACCTCCTTTGAATCTGCAGAGTAAACAAATGCGTTGTTAATGAAGAGACCTGTGGGGATCTCGACCTCGCGTTGTGTGGCAGAGATGACGATTTTTGCTGTGAGGGACATGATGCGGTTCAACGAAGCAGGGGACAGGATCTCATATGAGTCTGACACCTGTTTATAGATCGTGACGGCCCGTTATCAGAATCCTGTGCGCCACAACAACTCCGCAGCGGGGGAAACGGAAAGCGTGTTCTCGATCTATTTCGAACGGTTCTTTTACCATGATTTTTTTTTACTCGACGTACAGGAGCGTCCAGCTAGCAGGCGGGTAATGTGAAGTTGGAGACGGCGAGGACGTTGAGCTTATCTGGCAATGTGACACGGTACCGTGGGTGTTGTTCTCAGTGTCTAAAACTTCCCACGGTCACCTAACCTCGGGACTCCGGTTCTCTCCATCCACCACACCATGATGATCCCGCGTACACCACCCAGTCTCCGTTCCCAAGTCACTCGTTTGCGTGTCGCCTCTCCGGTACGCTTTGCTCATGGCCATGGCGAATACCACGTACGTCTTCTTTGCAGTTTGTTAGATATCCTGCTCGTAGCTCATCCTTGTCGACCTCAGCATCTACCTTTTGCACTCCCAGGAAAAAATCGCGTAGCATTCGGTGTCAAGCTCTCTCTCTTTCTCCTCACAGGCTTCAGCATTCCTTTTGCCGCCGCGGCATACCAGCTGTAAGCTTCTCATTCACCTCGCTCGACCCGCTTTGACTGAGGGAACGGATGCGCTATGTAGGAAGAAGTCCGGTGCTGCTTAATCGCACAGTAGTCACATTAGTACTTCCCCTTTTGCTCCAATTGGTATTTCGATGTACACGTGTGCTGCCACTGGAACGAGCCAGATCACATTACAATATTCCCGTCCCCTCTATCTCCTCCACAACCAGCATCCTCTTGATGCGTGCTTGGACCTCTTTATTAGACCGTCGGCTTTCCCGACAGTCACATGTCCGAGATAGGAACTCCGGGTCAGACTGCAATGCATCCAATGCGAGCACAGATGCAGCACGCCCGGCAGCGTGTGCCGTTGTGCCTATGGCGCTGGCCAAGGTGACTTGATGGATAAGGCCTGTGTGTCAGAAACGTAAGCGCAGTGACCGTCATAGGGAGATTGGCTTACAGTCACAACGTGTTTCTTGCGTCGAATCATCTCTTTCCTTCACCAACTCAAATCGCTGACACCCGTGTGACTGCAATAATTCAAAGAGAATCTTGGTTGGGTGATGAGACAACGTTTTCAATGTGATATGTTGGTCATAGAATGGTTGGAGAACTTTTTTGAAAAAAATATCTGCTCCGTCTAACGTGAATCCGTCTGAAACGTAAATGGCTCCAATGATTGATTCCACGATGTCCGAGAGTGCCTACGTGTGCGTTAGCTGCTGCCCTCTATCCCATGATTTGCTCAGTTACCTTGGGAGGCTCAACTTGCAGCCAATGCTGTCTAGGCGGGCTGTCCTCTCCGACTTCCTCCACTTCTAGTTTTCTTGCTTCCAATTCTCGAGCATATGTCTCAAATGCAGTTGCCAGAGCGTAAGATTCGAAGTGGAGGTGCTTGTGTAACCCGCATGACACGCACATAGCAGCAAGAGCTGCATTCGAAACCATCGCACCCTAGGGTAAAATAAGTTGCAAGACTAAACGGCGGTTAGCAAGACGAGCCTACCTTCAACATTGTCATCACCCCCGGCGACAGGTGGTCCTCGCGACCGAAAATGTATCGCACCGTCACTAGTCATGTCAGCTCTGCCGCAAAAGCCTCACGGATCGTGTGGACGTACAAAAGTCGAGGATAGCGTCTCCAAGGAATTCCAGTCTTTCGTAACAAGTGGCATCGTACCCCTCCACTGAGGTATGGGTCTGGAAATTTTGCGTTACCGTGCATTCAAAAGATACTGTCAGGAACTATTTACCAGTGCTTGGGCTAGGAGATGAGGATGGCGGAAGCGGTGCCCGATGATTTCTTCGACAGCTTCAGTCGTACCTTGACGAAGTGGCCTACTGGGAGTAGACGGGACTGCAAGCGCCCTTCGCCGAAAATCTTGCCATTGATGGATGAGGGGGATGGGCACATGCAATGCTTTCGCGGCATGCAGAGCGTTGTCCTGTCCCCCGGACATGTATGCCGCGCCGATGATGGCCTCTGTGACATCCGCAATTGTCTTAGCAAATGATATCGTCAATACCAAGGGATTTTTTCCCCAATCAGAATGTTTTTCAGATACCTTGTCACCGAGCCACTGTGTCACATTCTCGTCTCGTAATTTTTTTCTCTTCTTGGGCACATTACTCGCGTTCATGTCCTCTTCTTGGCTAGCTGAATCTTGTTTGCCTGGCAAGACATCCGCCGCCGTGACACCGATTTCATCTCCGCTACCGGCAGGGTCTCCAGTGGTTGGCAGGGATAGAAGATCAACGGTGAAATTTGTAGGATGCCACAGCTTGTGGCTGAACGGTTTGCTTTGGACATACTGAGGTAAACCAATTTGACTTGCGCTCTGCATCAAAACTTTATTGCTGATAATGCACTGGCGGGCAGCGTGTAGAGCCCCCTCGTGCTGTGCTGGGTTCGTGACAAAAACGTAGACAGACGCAAGATATTTCAGGAATGAATCCCCTGCAACAGATACGAATCAGGATGTGAGAAGGTAACGTAACTGACAGCAAACCGAAGAACTCCAATCTTTCGTAATCCACTCCGAAGCCTGCGGACGGCGCGGAGATGGCAGACAACAGGGGATCCAAGTGGATGGACGAGCTGAATAAGCTGGCATTAAGCTCGTGAACAATGAGGAAGTCTTCTATCCGTTTGATAATGGAAGGAAGAAGAAGCGCAGTCCGAAAGATGCTGTTCAATAACGTCAGGATTCGGGAGCGGCGAACAACAGTTTGGCAAGATTGAGTTCATCACCTGGCAGGAATGGTAAATTTGGCACAGAGCTCCGGAATCAGATCTAGGACAATGTCAACATTCCGATGTTGTCAGGGTTGTTTCACGTACATTTGACGGCCGCTTTAGTTGGCTCTGCGGTGGCAGCCCGGGTGATCCGATTGAGGTGATTGCCAGTCATGGCAACCCCCAATACCTCTATGAGGGGTTGCGAGTAATCCGACAAGCCTTCGAAGCATTTCCGCCTAGCTTTGCAATACTCCACTAAATTTGCATATCCTGCCTCTCGCTCAAGGAGTTATGAGCATAAATTCAGGGGACCAAATTTTTAAACATACTGGGCTGTCTTCAGGTTTGCTCAAAGGAGTCAAATCCTGCCGAAGGTGAGCGACATAATAGCGTCGGGTGAATTCCACCGAGCGGTCTTGCACTATGAGGTCGTGTATCCCCTCAGAAGTCCCGCGTAACTCCTCTAGATTGAACTTCGTCATCCACGTCTTCCCAGCAACTTCGATGATATCCCATGAAATATAGTCTGCAAGTTGAGCGGGGTTCAGGGACTGAACGTCCACTTGTCCAGGAAGTTTGAGTGGCGCAAACATGTAAGCCATCTTCTCCAAGGAGCAAACAAACGGTTTGTTGGATATTGCTCGACAAACCCTTAGAGTAAACAGATAAAGGGCTTCCAAGCGCTGTTCGTCAAATTCTAGAGACGGTGCGCGGATATTTTGTATGGTTTCCGATGTTCCTGGGAAGAAGAAACGGAAGGAAGGAATGTATGGCAATGGTTGGCGAGTCAATAGCATCATCGGAACGTAATCTGCACCCCGTCGATCTACATAGATGACGAAAGGGAAGAATCGACACTTGTGAAGACGGATGGAGTTTGACCAAAAGTGGGATCGCTTGCGGGGGTAACAACGATTGCCAGACACATTGTCTACGGCAAGTGCTGCTGAAGTACCCGTATCTGGTTTCAGGTGGTGAGGAGCCGGGAACAGGTTGTTATGGAATGCACCATGCTCATATAGTTGCACGCAAGCTTCGTACGCAGCTGATCGGCGAGCATGAGTAGGTGTCAAACGAGGAGGCCCAATCACATGATCGACGGGCAGGCTAGCCGGAAGTGTCACGGTGCAGATCCATTCTGGTTCGCGTTGCGGAAGAGAAACATCCTTGGTGATCAATAGGGGGGAACCAGAACGGTCTGCTTTCTGTACCACTGCAACGAAACGATAGAGAGCTTCGACGGCATGATGCTCATACAATCGCCTGCCTGTAACTGGATCCTCGATGCAAGGCCGCAAGCTCTGGTCAGCGTCGTCACCAAATGGGAGGGGGAGACGATTTCCCATGAGCGGTGAAGGCGGAATGGCAACCCCTCCTTTATGGATGGCCACGGAGATCCACCTTTCATCGAATGCTTCTTCAGCAAACTGAGTCATTGCTTGGCGGTGCACATCGTTACCATTCTCCACCATATGGACAAGGCGACTTGAGGGCAAGCGTGCTTGAGCGCACGCATACGAGAATGATAGCTGGCTCTCGAACACGTCATATCTATAACAAGATCAGATACATGTTACTTTTTTGAGACGGCAACCAACCTTATAACAACCAAAGCGGGAGGGACGTCAAGATCCTCTACCATTCTTGTCAAGACTAAAAGGTTATATTTCCCACTTTCGAAGTTCCGTTGTATATCAGCCTGTACAACAATTTGAGTGATCTAAACCGCCATAGAGGAGTAATATATACCTGATGGTGGGCATCGATCACAGGGAGGTCGCCGATCACAGCGAACGGGCGCAGGAATTCCAAGCCACTATCAGTCATCACACGCAGCATATCAGCCATAATGGTTGCAACACAGCATTGCCGCACTACGCAAGATAAGCGTAAGCGTTGTGCCAGAGGACTTACTCACCTAGGATAACACCACGGAAGTCATCCCCCATTAGTCTATATGCCCCCAAAACCTGGATCAGCCGGGAGAACTTTGGGGTGACGTTGAACCCTCGGGATGAGGGATTCGCATTCGGCATTGAAAAATCCCAGTTTTCGATGCGATTCCGGATCTCGCTTGCTGCCTTCTGTGCAGGGTCGTTGTTATCGCATTCAGGAATTCTGATCTCCCTCAATGCTCGACGCCAGACAAGATCACTGGCGCAAAAACCCAGTTCTTGTAATGCGGACCGTGCGTCCACGAACAAGGACCCGCATACATTCCCTTCGGGATCCAGTTCGAAGATACCCTGTGTGAGTTTGCTTTGCGATCTCGCATGAAAAGGTTCATATTGAATGACAAGTTGCAAGGGGCAAAGTCGCTGTGGAAGCAAGTAGGATGTCTCGGCAAAGAGCAAACGTTCCAATGCCTCGATGTCGCTACCGGTCATTGGTGAACTGAATGCAAGGATTTTGGGCTTCGCGAATATGCTCGGGCATCGGCAAAACCACCCCAGGACATCCCTCAACGGTGAACCCTCTCGCAAAGTCGAATGAGCATTGATCACGACAAGTGCGAAAAAGTGGGAAATCGTCCAAGTTCCTCGAGCGATATGACCGAGCAATGCCTGGGGATAAGAAGTAAATATAATGACTAGGACAGGAGCAAGATTACTTGCGTCCACAGAGCACACGACAACCTGGTTCGGGGATGAATCTGGACTGTCTATGTAGTTATGACACGCAACGACTCTCAAGCGCGATTGAATGGCCAACTTTGATACTAAGCCATCAATATGAACATCGTTTCTAGAGTCATGCTATGAACATGGCCAGAAACGATTTTGAGAAGACAGCCTACGGGACCACTATAACGGAAATTTGTTGGAGAGAAGATTCTTGACTAGAGGGATTCTCGGCAGTCCATATTAAAAATTTGGAACATAAGTCGGTGACATCTACACGCGATGTCAGTGATGGAAGAAAGATATAAGGGACACTTTACCATCCGAACTACTGCATATGGCGATCGCTAGATAAACGTCAGCTAGGAGCTCTAATGTTCCCTGCGCACTTACAATTCCGAGTCTTTGCTAACTCGAGAAACTCAGCTGCAGTTGCAGAGGTAAATGCGCCAGACAAATGGTTAGTCTGCACTGGATGTGGAGCCAAAGTCTTTGCTTTCTTCGAAGGCCGAGTAGAGTTCGTGTTGTTCGACTGTCTTGTACGCTTCGAAGACACCGTTGTCGAATCGAGGGTAACAGGAAACAATTCGGAGGGAATGGAATCGTCTGAACCAGTCATACCTTCTTTCCACAACTTGAGCATTAAGAAGAGACGGAGTTGAGGGAGAGAAATCTGGCTACTATACTGGGCATGTTACAATGCCCCAAATAGGGAGACTCGGCCAGGATGTCGTTTCTCACTTCCATGATAGCAACGACAGGACAGAAAGACATACAAACCGTGTCTGACTGACATGGTCAATAATGCCTCAATAATACATCGGCTTGCCGAGCAGCTCACCTTGGAGCCCCCCTCGCCGAAACCTGTGCCAAGGCGTTGGGTCGACTCTGATCCCTGTCTTCCTGCACGCCTCCCATCAACAGGTTCGTATGATTGCTTGTTAGTCCACATCATTACCAACGTTTCTCAAGCCTTTTTGCAGCGTGAAGCCAGTCAAGCTGCTCCCAAAGCTATCCTTCGGCAATTGCGCCGTAGCCCGACACCGCCCTCTAGTCCGCCACCCCAGCTAGAGTCTGAGGATGACTCAACGCGTGAGAGACGTGGTAGCGTTTCTTCAAGTACCTCTCCAACATCGTCGACCACGCCCTTGAATTGGAGCGTCGTCATGCCGAGGTCTACTTGGAAGGAGCCCCAGGTACGTACAACAGCAACGACGCTTAGCATGGGAATCCTTCACTGACCCACTGATAGCCCTTCGAGATCTTCAGAGCCATCGAGCATAAAGATATTATGTTTCTTATGGAAGTCCGAGACAGGGCGTTCCCGGTCAGTCTCTACAGTGTGAATAACCAACTGATTAGTCTGACAATGAGCAGCTGCTTTTACGCAAAACTGGTGATGCTACTCCCCTCCTCCACGCTATGCGCATAGGTAAATCGCACATAGACGTTGCAATACTTCTTCTTGGTGCCTTCTCGCGCTGGATAAATCATCTTGAAGACAGCGAAGTACAGCTACCGAAAACTAGAGTTATTCTCAAGGCCCTGAGTATGGCGGGTTATCCTTGTCGTCTCGTTTACTCACGTGGGTTTAGGAACGAACCTCAAGCTTGCGATCGATTACGGCCTGCACAAGTCACAGAGCGACTTGATTGCTTCCTTTTTACAGACTTTGGTTATGAGCGAAGGTGATAAGTGGGTACGAGCCCAGGTGTCAACCGTTTCGCTTGCATTGCGAGCGGGTACAGCTGGGAAACCCGTAAACACAGCTTCTGCCGCAGTCCGAAAGTTTGCGACCAAGGAGTTGAGCAAGGCTGATGCAATAGCTGCGCTCGAGGACTAGTGAGCAGAAGATCGCTTTCTGTGAGCCTTTAGTCTGAGGTTCATTCCACCAGCGTGGCAAACGCTACTGCCGATCTGCTGCTCCTCAGTGCCTGGTCCATTGCACTTGAAACCATTGAAGGCGAACAAATTCCAGTAAGTATAGCCAGCTTCAACCCTTCCCGCGTATCGTTCACATCGTCCAGTTTTATTATTTTGCGAGAGATGACAGGGTTTTCAGGACATTTGCTGATCGCGTTGATACTCATCGAAATGCTATTCATCGCCATCTAAATCGTCGTTTGAAATGGCAATTGCGCATACTACGCCAAGTACTTGAAGGTCGTAATACGACCTATTCGGTTTGTGTGAAGCTGCCCCTTCTCATTCTACCGTGCTGATATACATCACAGGCTAAGATCGAACTTCTTGTTGGCGAGCTTGATCAAGGAGAGGGTGTCTGAAAAACCTCACGTGGCATGCCAACATGTAACTTAATTCACAACATTTCCAGGCTATAATGTTCTGGGCACCGTCATCAGTAGAGATTTGCTCGTATAAGGTGCCCTCCGGATTGAAAACCACATCCAACTGGGCGTATCATCGAGCAAAGAATAAATGTATTCGTTGCAAATCCTCTGTGATTCTTTCCGCGCCGATACTTGTGTCCTATGCACGGGAGGCTTTGACCTCCCGCTCCACCATACGAACACATATCGGTGGCATACATATTGCAACAGTGTCCAGTAGTTTATTATTGAAATAGTGACGGATCGATGATGTCCATGCATTAGACAGGCCGGTACTACGTCCGAAATGTAGTAAGTACGGTGCGAAAGTTAAAGCAATTTCATGCCTGTCCACCATGTCCAGCCCCCTATAAGGACAAGACTGAGAAGTGCAAAAGATAGCTTGAGCTGGATGACGGTATACAACCAGATCGTAGCGAACTGGGGACACTGGCAATACAACTGATATAAACCGAAAAGATTGCGAAATTTCTAGGACGTGACGGACCTGTGCTATATTCTTCAGCCAAGATCCACGGTTGACGAGCCATATCATGCGGGGACCAACAACTAGGGAAAGCAAGAATAACAAAACCTGCACTGTTGTATTGTTCTTGTGCCGATTTGCTAGTCCGCTGTTTTGAATACCTTTCCGGGTGCAAGTTTAGGTCCTTTCACTCACTGTAGAACATGAAGAGTGCCATGACTTGCAACAGACGAGTGAGCTCTATACCATTGATCCGACTTGTGAAACATACTCGGGAATGTATTCACAACTTTGTCAATAATATCACGGAAAGACGGTTGCTTCGCGTACTGCCGGTTGATCAAACTTGTACATATGGTACAAGTCGTTCGTTAATACTGGAGTGGTGACACACATGCATGAAACTCACATGTCCATCATGATGAGGAAGAAAGTGTGCGGAATTATGATCATGAGCGCATTAAAGATATCCTCTACGATTTGGGGTGGACCGTCGTCATCAGGTTCTGCATCTCCCGGACCAGTCACGGTGGACGTGGCCGTCTCTGCCAGTGGGGGTCTTTGGTCAGAATCCTTGAAGCCTTCAAGTAAACCGCTTTCTCGAATCAATCGCCATTGCTCGTCTTCAGGTATCTCTATGAGAGGTTTCTGCTCCACAGGTGATTTGAGCTTTTGCTTTCGGTTCTTCGACATGGGTGTGGACCGTGGTGGTAGTAGTTGCCGGATTACTTACGTTGACAAAGTCGGACCAAACATATTTGCCTCCAATCTATGACAGCACAAAACGACGAGGAAAGACTTCTCGGCATACTACATGCTCACGGTCAACAATTTCTGAGCGCATTTGACATCCCCGTCGCACCAAAGTCCCAGACGAATCAATATGCAGTTTCAGAATCCGAGGAAGAATGGACAGGCATCGGCTCGTCGTCCATCAGGGGCAGGTCCGAGATAGCTTCGGAGGATGAATGCGATACTGGTATGTAACTAATCACTCAGGCTAGCTTCCGTCGAACTGAGACCCCAATAGAGTTCGAACAGGAGGACGATGACTTCACCGCGAGCGCATCACGCGCACCAGATATCATGGTTTTCTCAGAATCAACGTGCAAGCGACCGGATGCAGACTTTTCGGCAAAACAACTGAGAAAATCGTTCATGGTAGACCGCCTTTTACTGTTGTGAGCGTCGTCCTTACTTTTTTAGTACAGTCGTCCAAGGTGATCAATGTTACATCATTCTCCATGCAACCCATATCCAAGGAGAAGATACCCGATGGAGAGTCAGACGACGAACGGTCCGTATCGATATCCTTATTCCTTCGTGTACTTTAGATTAATCTAAAGGGTTTTTTTCAATCGGAAAGCACAAATACCCAAAATGACGCCCTCCTCCATCGTTTGGTACACACTAAATTGCTCTCAGGATCCCTTAATCCAGAGCTCGATCTAAATCATGCTCAGAGGGAGAGGGCATTTGCTGGTCGTGTCTTAGAATTGGCAGGTGAAGCCAAGCTTGGTAAGGGTGAAGGCCAATTTCGTGAAGAGCGGCGCAATCAAGCGGCGAAGCGCATACGAGAAGGTTTGGTTCGGAAGCAAAAGGAGGAAGAGAAGAAAGCCCTTGAAGAGGTACTGTTTGCATGTTATAGTTGATGTCTTATTGATCTTCTTGCAGGCCAAAAACTTGGGGAATTATCATCCGACACTCAAGCGGCTCTATGGCTCGAATTCATCTTCAACGACAAAGAAGAAGCGAACTAGAGGTCTAGGGATGGGCATCGGGAACTTTGCTGGGGGAACTCTCAAGCTCCGTCGAGAAGAAATCGAGTCAGTGACAGGATCGCAGAAACGGTCACGAAAAGATGGTCGCCGAGGAATGCGTCCACGGCCACGTTAGAAAAGAATATTGACAGTTCCAACTCCAAGATACCCCGCTTCCCTGCATATTAAAAGCCTTTCCTGCAATGACTGGATCGTACAATACATGAAAATACACCTTCACAGGTGTTTCGCTTAAATATCTAAAACAACAGCTCAAATGTGAAGTTCCTGTAACTCGTCACTAATGTCTGGTTCGTCTTCCTGGTGCCGCATGGAAGTATGCGAAGCTGCATACTCCCTCACTGACCTTCTGTCGTCAGGCACAGCGCTTCGTGTGTCTTTAGTGTATGCGAGTGGAGAGGGATGATCAAGCTTACAGGGGGTACTGTTGAGGTGTAGGCATTTGACTGTATGTCCTTTGCGACGCTCGAGAGGACACTCTGCCAGGGGGAATTATCTCCGACCTCCCTTGAGGTCTGTGTTCCCCATGCTCCCTGTACCCACCGTGCTCCCTGTATGTGCTATGCTCTCGGTACCCACCATGTCCCCTAGTATAGCTTCCGTGATCTCTGTGCGCACCAGGGTCCCTATAACTTCGGTGATCTCTGTGTTCGCTATAGTTTGGATAGTCAGCGTAACCTCGGTCACGGTATCGGTGATCTCGATGGTCTTTTTCTCTATGATCGCGATGGTGATCTGGGTAATGATCATAGCTCTCACCCCGCCTATAAGAGGGGTCAGAGCGGTAGTTGTGGGCTGAATAACTCCTATCGCGTCTGGTAACGTTCTCAGACTCATCGGTCGGAATGCACGAGAATATCTTACCTAGAAGAGGGGTAAGGATCGACTTGAACAATCTGAGGTTCACTATGCCCTCTTTGAGATCTTCTCTCGTAACCATCATATCTGCTACACACGTGAGATGGTGATGGCGTGCGCAATGGCTTCCCCTCACCTATATAACTCCCTTCCATGCTCGTCCTGAACCAGAAAGGGGCCCGGGCGCGATGGCCGCGACCTTCCGCTAAAGTCCCCAACTCTGAAGAAAAGTGGGTATTATAACACGAAGGGTTGGCAAAGATGTAAGCATTACCTCGTTATTTCATTTCCGTATTCATCCTGAAAGATCACATTCATTCCGCCTGGGATGATATAGTATATGGGGCCCTCTTTTTCATGGCCGTATCTATCGTGGTGCGAACGGACCTTTGGGAAAATATGTCAGCTTTCAACATCATGGGAACGGGACAGCGGCGAACATTGCGCGCTACTTCATAGGGGTGACTACTACTATAGATATCGGTCGGTGACCTTGAACCTTGCCCTACGTAACTCGCATTGTCACGGAGGGTGCGTGGCAGTGGCGGAATCTACAAAGGGAATCTAAAAGTCAATTACATCCATGGAATTCTGCACGCACCACTCTCTCATTCGGATAGATCACAGGTGGGGTACGCAAGGCATCGACAGTGTGATCACTCGCAGAGCTTTGGGAATGTGACATGCCTATGGGGTCCCCGGGACCAATTCCGAGTCGTTCCCCGCGGCCACTATGATAAGAGCCAGCGCGCTGTAGTAGTGGGGGACGGTCCAATAGTCTTGAAGGGTCATGCAGTCTTCCGGAATGCTCGCGATGATCGCGCTCTGACAATGTCTCTTCGATAGGGCTTTCGAGCGGCGCTCCGAGAGGAGGCAAAGCTGCGTCAATCTTGGCAGGACGCGCGTTCATGACCCCTCCCATTAGTGCCTCTGGACTGTCCACTCGGATGTAACCTTCATTATAGTCTTCTGCATCGGTCGGTGTGCGTGAGGGCAATGGAGTGAAGAGCTGGTCAACGGACCCGGGACCGTGTGAGGGAAGCTCAGAAAGGGGGGGCTTGTGGCTACTCACCGGCTCTCTTCTCTGCGACTGACGAGTCAGACGATAATCTGGACTTGATACGGAACACGACTCGCCTTCGTACTCGATCTTCTCAACAGTCGTGGTTGTGATTCGATCATGGGCTCTGGGAAGTCTGTCCCCGGGGGATAGCCCTGGGGATAATCGTTGTATATTGCGGGATCGCCACGATGAGCACGATTGCGAGAACCAGAGAATGCGGCCTTGAACATGTTGAAGGGCATTCTCAAGTTGCAGGTGGTGACTGATTTATGGCAGCAACCGCTTAGTATCGGGATTTATGGCAGGTGGGCATGAGGCGGCCACGGGTCAACTGTGATCAGCGCCCAACGCAGAGATTGCAGCCGCATCAACGTTCTCGCCACTCATGGTTAGTATTGACTACGAACACGAGGCTCATCGAGGCTCGTGTCCAACGAGCTGGAGCTCGCACGGACAACTACAGACTTGTGATTTCATTTCCGTCAGAAACCCTTGAACCATGATCCTGTCAAGTCCACTTTAGAGTTTGATATCTTGATACCGAATCCTTACGATACATAATGCAGAAGCCTGAATTGACTCCGTAACCCACTCCACTTCATCACGCTAAGTACCACGAATATAAAACTACGGGGCGCCCGTGGAGCTGCATTGATGCTGAAGTTGCTTCACTTGTCCTAGAGCATGAGCAACTTTACCGATCGCCTCCGCAGTCGCGGCTACGCCCGGCGGATCCAATAGACTGGGACTGGCACACGTCATAGCAAGTCTCTCGGACAGTGCTCCGAGAGCTAGCTCCAGTGCCTGAACAGACGCATCAAGAGGAACGATAGTTGTTGCCTTAGCAGCGACCTGTACACCATGGTGAGCTTTCAACCTTGACTGAATCGCATAATCTTTTACCAGCTGCATACTTCGCATTTCAGAACTTTCCCGACGGTGAAGATCCACGGTCAACTAATTGCAGTGTTAAAGATGTTTCCTGTGACAACACCGGAATTACCTTGGGAGTCTGAAGCGGAGGATCGAGAGTAGGAAGCTGGACTGGTTGTGGGCTCCCAGATGACGCGTTTTCAGTTGACGAAACACCCGCAGCCACAGGAACAAGACGTTGCCATCCTTCTGACTCCGCGGTGATGTATATGGTCCCACATATGACGCATTCCTGGTCAGAAGTATGTCATACGTAATGATGAAGCTCGGTGAGATGACCACCGACCTTGAGAGGATCTTTGTCAATACCAGTCTTTGGTGGTCTGACAAGCGGAATTCCATAACATCGGATATTGGGACACTCCTCTGCTAGCATCGCCCACCCTTTTAGCAATCGCTTCCCGATCTCAGTCGAAGCCTGATCTGATTGCTGGCGACGTCGAATCATGTCCTCGGTTTCGACTGGAGGGGCGAAGGTGGGCGAACTCAAGTTGCTGGAGATATCTGTGGGAGGAGTAGATGGTCGTGAACCATGTGATGTAGAGTAAACGGTTGAGGATGACTGAGACTCTGTTCCTTCGCTCTCCTGAGCTTTTATACGGGTGATACCACTAGCAATGTGAATACAGACAACCTACTGACTTTGGGAGGATCCATCACAGTTAGCACAGTAGTGCGAGACAGGCTGTTGGCCTTCTGGTGACCTTAACAGCGACACTCCCTTGCATGAGGGTACGGAACAAGGGCTATCCGAGAGCACCTGAAGCGTCGCTTGAATGAGTAGGATCCAAAGAAAAGGATATGATCGTACCCATCCCTTTAGCACGTATTCTCCGAGTTTGTTGGGCACCTTGCTCATCGTGCTATTGATGAACAAGCTGGCGCAGTCACTGGCAGTGTAGTGTTATTGATTACTAGTACGTGACTTCATGATGTAAAGTACTGTGACGAGTCACGCTAAGGTCGTCTTGGAGTGCTACACATCTTGGTCTCGAACCGCATTATCCGCACCTCATACGACACCAAAAAAGAATGGTTCGAAACTATTAATAGTCTGGGTGTTGATTCCAAGGACGGTGGGTGTCGCGCTTTCAGTCGATCGCGGCTTAGTCGAGGACTTGAAACCCTGTTCTTAGTCAGCGCTCACAAGTACACGTTGGTAGTAACTCGACGCGTCGAAGTCACTCGCTCCCGAGTCTTGCGCGTCATGAAATGGCCAGCACAACTTCACTGGTCTATCTTACTCTCGGGTTATTTTCTTTCCGTCTTCGAACATCACATCCCCGTTCAAGCATCCGCCGCTGGTGTAAGCGTATGGACAAGTCAGCGGAAACAGAGGTTCCGGTATGCCTTTAGCTTCGTTGGGAGACCCGCATGTAACTCGCGTGTAGAAATAGCACCCGTGATCTGTTTTATCATGGTTTTGACAATTATATGTCGAGAGGTGCGCGTCTTTGGCGACTGCTCGTTTTTGTCCTTGCCTAAAGATTCCATAGCTTTCCCCCTTGATGAGGTGATTCAGTCTCAACAAAGCATTAACCACCCAATATTGACCGGTGCTAGCTCTCACCACTCTCATGCACGGGGAGAGGTCCCGACTGGGAAAACCCGTATGATTGTCTCGTCATGCGAGGAATAACAACGCTAACAATGAACTAGGTCAAACATTGCGTTCAACGACGTTTTGTCGGCTGTCCTTAAATGCATTAGCGAGTGTTAG
>JBBPPF010000023.1:0-48328 GCA_038091815.1 Leccinum obscurum | reverse complement strand
GGACAAGTCAGACACAAGCTCGCCGCATCTTCGCAGGTGCACATGGCAGGGTGTGGCATTGTCACCGGCGCCTTCGAAGGGGAGTGATCACTGCCCAGATTTGATGTGTCTACAAAACTCCTGCATTTCCTTCCCACATCGACTGTAAACCGTCTCCATGGAACCTCTCGCAAATCCGCTAGATTGGCTGGAGGGACGGCTGGAAAATATCCTCAAACGCGCCCCAACACGCTGACATTCGAGTCCTCCCTCTACAGGCCCCTGAACTCATGCCTCCACATATATTTTCCAATGGAAGACCAGTTCATGGTTAAACCCCAGCCCACGTAAAAGCCACAAGCTCCTTGAACGGTGACCGGATTTTATTGTCGTTGAGGTAAAGAAGTGTGGTTTGGCTAAGGAAACGGCGCTCTTCCAGCTTAACCGCTACTTGGGTTTGGCAGCTGAAAAAAAACCCACCCGGCCGAAGACGAGAATGAGAACAAGAACAAGAACAAGAACAAGACGAAGTCCTTACCCCCGCCTCCATCCTCGCCTCCAACTCCCCACCCATGTCCCCATCCAGTTTTTCCACCGTCCTCTCACCCCAGCGTGACGTCGTCATCGTCACCCCCACCACCATCTCCATTCCAGCGCCCTACGCCCCTCCCTGTCCCAATCCCTCTCGTCCCAGCGTGCAGAAGTGACTACACAACATGCACGATTGTCCACATTGTGCAGTTGCTCCTGCATGCCACCCCCGTTGCTGCTCGCCCATCCATCCCCCACCCTCTCGCTCCTAGACGACGACGACCCTGCCACTCCTCGTCCCCAAGACAGCGACATTACTGTATATGCAGCTTTGCAACTAGACTCCCAGTATCGCACGCATGTGTTGAACCAGTGTCCTCATTGTCGGGAATTACAACACTCTGTAGTACATAGTAGCAATAGTAGAAATGTACTAGCACCAAGTGGATTGTGACGTGTGTCATCGTACACAAGTTACTGTAGAATGTGTTGACCTGCTTAACATTCACCTCAAGAGGATGATCGTTCTGCAATATGTTTTCACTTATCTTAAGGATCCTCCATATTGTATGTGTAGTTAGCATATAAAAATACCAGCCACTAGCCCCCGGCAAGCTAAATTTCACCATTCATTAGTTTGTTCTTGGTTTTAGTTGGTTTGTCATTATTGGATAAAAGCATGAGAACAATATTTTTGAAGGTGTACTCGTTGTTATTCCAAAAGACCTGCAGGGTGAAGTAGCGCACCCGTCGTAGTTAATATGTGAGGAGTAAGCAACTACCCATGCACTTTGTATCATCGGCCCGAAAAGGTAGATAAGGTTCTCGACCATGGGGAATCCAATGGAGATGGTTAGAAGTAGCGCAGAGCGCTACGAAGTCTACAATGAGGTAAAGATGGATGAAAAGAGTGCGCGATCTGAAATTTCAGTCATGGTTACTGATCAACTTTCACAAAGGTATATTCGACTTTGTCAGGGTCACAGGACCTTCTGTCGTCCTTGCACCCGCCCACATGTTCCTTTCGAACCTGCTGTGAGCTATGACCATCGACAACCCAGTGGAGTCGAGCATTGGCTTGGCGGAAAAGTCTTTGGACTGTGCTCACGACAGCGATCAAGAGCGTGCCTGCTGTTCTCGAATCGTCACCATTGGTAAGAACAAGGCAAAAAGAAGAAGTCATTTGCCAGCAAGTGGTGACAGAAGTGCCGCTCTTCAACGGGATGCTGGGGTGTTCAATTCAAGTCCTGCGGCGACGATTGCAAGGACTTCTTGCCGTCCAAATTCACCTTGCGTCACCAGGAGAAAGGTTTGCCAGGTCCTGCCAGCTGAAGTACGAGGACGTCTGAAATCCTGTCCCTCATCTTTGCCGCCCAAGGTGTTCTGGCACACTTACCCTCCTGCCGCCCATCTGCTTGACAGCTTCGTGAGATTGAGGGTGCTTCATCCACCCATGATGTTCTGGATGCTTCGCCACCTGAATAGCTGATTGGTTGTCGATGTGACGGACTGATGACTTGTCCATAGGGAAACCCAACTCCTCCAGCAACTTGCGCATCCAGACAACTTCTGTAGCAACTATTAGCTCTGCCTCAGTGGTGGACAAAGCCACAATGGGCCTTCGACATCCAGGAGACAACACCAGTTCCGATCTTGACGATATTGCGCCAGTGGAGCCGCTCGTCCAGAGTCCTTGCATCCACCATGATTCGCATCCGAGTAAGTGGAGAAGAGCTGAGCCGTCGAAGGATCAGGGGAATAGGTGATGCTATAGTCCATGGTGCCTTTGATGTAGCGAAACAGGTGCTTGACTGCATGCTAGGTCCCAAGTCATGGATGTTAAAATGCTTGCGCAGCTGGTCCATCATCTGCTTGATCGCATCCAAGCACTTCGAGGCAAAGGTCATGTCGTCGACAAAGACAGGGAGAATGATGCGCATATCCTGGCGAGTGAAGATGTAGACAGCTGCATCGGAATAGCCATGTACACCTCACAGTTGAGATAAGCATGAGAGATGTCGACAGACCAAAGATGCCAGTCATGGATGGCTGCGAGCGCAAGGACAATGCGCAGAGTAGGCAAGCTTACAGTGGGGGCGAAGACCTCGAGATACTCGAAACCAGGACGCTGGTTGAAGCCTTGGGCGACACGAGCCTTGTAGCGATCAAAGGAGCCATCAGCATGATATTTGCGTGCAAAGACCCACTTGGAACCGATGACAGGTCGGTCTGTAGGCCTAGGAACGAGAGAGAGTCCATGTCCCATTCTGTCTCTGCGCATTCCACTCGTTGAGGGCAGCCTGATGCCACTCTTGAGAATCCTCCCGAAGCATCGCCTCTGCACAGGATCGAGGAACAGCCTGAGACGTCATGCAAGCTAAATCAGCATCCTCATCCGAGTCATCTTCATCAGGCTGCCCATTGACCAGGTGGATTCCTTCGTCTAGCAGGGAGTCGATCGGAGATCCGGCAGGAAAGCCACCAGGAGCAACAGGAGGCGGGGCTGGATCAGGAAGGGGAGCTGCAGGCTGTGGAGGTGGTGTAGCAGGCTGAGGTGGAGCTGGAGCTGGAAGCTTCAGAACAACTGGCTGGCCCCCCCAGTGATAGAACCAGGCAACACCACAGAGTCCTCATCATCCGAGACGACTGGAGGCACATAAGACGAAGAGGAGGTCGAAGAGGTCAATGGAGGCAATGATGGAGCAGAGGGACGAGCGAGGAAATGTCGTTCATCGAAATCGGCGCGCTCTGAGATGATGGTACGCTTGGTCGAGAGATTAAAGAACTTCCAGGCCTTATATAACCCTCAGGATACCCTATAAAGACGCACTTGTCATAATGGGAACCTAAAGGCGAGCACTGGTCCTTCTGGAGATGAACATAAGCAGTACAACCCCAAACTCGAAGATGAGAGACGTCAGGCTTGCAGCCATGCCACAGCTCATAAATAGCATCGTCCAGCGCAGCAGTAGGACATCTGTTCCAAACATGGACAAGGGCAGCCAAAGCTTCACCCCAGAACGAAGTAGGCAGGCCAGACTCATGCAACATGCTGGTAATACGCTCAGAGAGCGATCTGTTTGCGCGTTCAGCAACCTCATTCTGCTGAGGACGAGCTCGAGCAGTGTGCTGGCGCAGAATACCACACTGAGTGGTGAAATCCACAAAGGCATTACTCATATATTCACCTCCTCTCTCGAGGATCATTTTGCCAGTGATTCTTGATTGCATCCATATGCAACCTCGGAAAGTGTCTGTGTCCACGTTGCATACTCCATATGGATTGTGTAACCAGACATGCTTCAATGACAAGTATTGGCTCGCGTTGATGACGACAATTGACGAAACAAAATCATCGATGTATGCTCCTCAAAGACGAGTCGTACCTATATGGTACCGGGTGTTGGTCTCGACAGGAGTTGAATTCTTCGTGCTGAACCTAATCCATCTTATTGGACAGCTTGAAAGGCAATGTCTTGCGCGAGCTCGATCGAAGGAAGGTTTTTTGTAACCAATACATTCTCATACTCACCACCTGAGCTCTGTGTTGTCTACAGATATTGTCAAGTACCTACATTTGGACACGATACAATACGACATTTCTTGTAGAATGTGTCGGAAATGATTCGAATTGTGCAGCAACATAGTAGTCATTACGTTCAACATCACTGAATCAACTTAAACACTCTCCCTGTATTCGAGGGCTTGCTGCCGGAGCCCCACAATGCAGCTGTATTGAAGCTCCTTGCCCTCCTTTGTCATTGGCACGCACTAGCGAAATGACCAATCCATACAGATCAAACTCTCCGAGTGATGGATGCTGTACTCAGGCATTGGCTGATGCCATACAGGCTTTCGAGGCCAATCTGCCCTGCGTTTAACACTAGAGAACTTCCACGTGACGCTGAGGGCCGCCAGTGACTGTAGGGAGGTCCGTGCTCGTTCTCGGCGCAAAGGTGGGGGATCCGCTGTCACTGTACAATCGCACAAGCCAAATTCCTTCAATCTTTTTACTTACAAAATTCTTCTGCTTGGTGATTATTACCCAGCCTTTATCAGGCCTGCTCTACGGAACAACATCCTACTCAACACAATCTGTGTGTGGTTTAACCTTTGCTTTACTAGGGCGAACGAGAGCACAGAGTCGGGAAAGGGAGGTATATACGCACCAGCAAAAAGGACTTTATTCGTCAACTTACTCGGATTGAGCGACGAGAAGCAAGGATACGGCGAGTATATGACCAATCATACTTCACATTTTCCTCAGCCAAAATCCAGGCGATCTCTGCTTCCAGGACTAGATAATAGCTACAATGCACATCTGGTCACCCTTGACCAGTCATATTACAATGCGATCGCATGTACCGGCACAGCATCATTCCCATCATTATATATACCATATATGATGTCCACCGCAGCCAGGACACATTTTACCCTAGTGGCAGCAAGGTGATATAATGATGCTTGCTGGACAATCATCAGATGTCACAGACTTGGAAGTGCGCTTTCATTACACTCGCATCATTGGGATCTATCACGTGAACGTCCAGTACATTGCGAATGCCTGGAACTGAACAACTACAACTCTTGGCGATTGAATTTCTTACATGTGCAATGGTTTGTTTCAACGGGTGCCATCTGATTCCGAACTGGATGGGGTTGATGCTGCAATTTGTTTCATTCAATGAAGAGTGCACATTTGGTTTAATTGACCCTGCGGACGTGTTAAGAGGATGTCTTATTTATACCAGATGCTTTTGCCATTAATAGTGGGGTGTAAAGGATGTGAAGGAGATATTGGATACAAGGGCTGGGTAGGAAAGGACTTGGAGGACACTGCAGAGGAACAGGTTGGAATTATACATTCATTCAGGGCTGAGTAGTTGGGCGTTCAGTTTGAAGTGGGTTTCCAGATTTCTAGACTGGTGCCACACTCAGGCTGTTCGTTAGTTGCCACAAGCTTGAACAAGTTGACAATGCTTGAGGCCGGACTCTGGAGGGGAACATGCCTCTGCCAAGACAGAAGTGGTGCCTAGATGGCTCTTTCTATATGTTCAAACAAGGTTTTTGTCGAGGACAGTTGGCACATCCCAACCTTGCTAGGTCGTACCATATTTGGATGTATTTCCTGATGGCTGGGCACAGTAGCTGCCCAAAACAAATCACAGACATAAAATGAATTT
The DNA here is from genome assembly GCA_038091815.1 of Leccinum obscurum. Classification (NCBI taxonomy): domain Eukaryota; kingdom Fungi; phylum Basidiomycota; class Agaricomycetes; order Boletales; family Boletaceae; genus Leccinum; species Leccinum obscurum. The sequence continues at coordinate 42,635 of JBBPPF010000023.1, read as the reverse complement.
ACCCTGCCACCATGTCGCAGACATTCTCTCAAATATGTGCATTGCCTCCGCCAGGTGTTCCACTGGTACCCCTGCCTCCTCAGCCTGTACTCGCAGCAAAACCCCCACTTCTTCCACTGCCAGTGCCATCTAGAGCCAGCCTAATACTTCGGTCTGTTTTGTATCTTTGACAGAGATACCCTTCCATTCCATGTTATGAGAATGACAAAGGAGAAGGACAGACCCGGGCCCCGGTTGGTAATCCATTCTATCCATATCCAAACGAGAGTTCGTTACGTCTACCTAAGGTGACTGGTATTGGAACCAGGAATCTCAGAAGTCCCGAAGTAACTTCAAAAGCCTTATTGATATTCCAAGGAGTTCATTCTGGAGCATTCAGGAAGCAGACTACCTAGTGACTCCTTGTACACGCATTGCCACAGAGAACTTTTTCCATGCACAGTGGCAGGAAATGCTGGATGATGAATTTCTTGAGGCGTACGGTACCAACACGGAATTGTAGTTAAATGTTATGATGGTGTCGAGCGGCGTCTGTTTCACCGAATATTCACCTATTCAGCTGACTATCCTGAAAAGTAAGTACATCACACCATAATCTTGGTTCATACTGATCAGATGTTGTGATGGAAAACAGAGTCTTAATAGCGAATATACGCAACCTTGGTAGCTGTCCTTGCCCACGATGTCTTATTCCCAAGGATCAGTAAAGAGATACTTTGCAGCGCCAAATGCTGGTTCATAAAGATGACCAACTGCGCAGGGAGAAGGTTGCTGCTGCCCGCGGACTCATCTATGATCAGCAATATGTGGTTGACACTCAGCTTCTGAGAGGGGAGTGATTAGTATCAACTGAGGTGCTGATGTATCTTTCGGTCGAGTGCAACTACTGATATTCTGATTAGAATGCATTTTCAGCAAGGCTTGATTTCTTTCGGATGTTGGTCGTCGATCTTTTGCATAAGTTTGAACTGGGGGTATGGAAAGCAATTTTCATTCATTTACTGCAGATAGTAGACACCCTCAAAGGGACTACAGTCGCTGATCTTGACAAACAGTGTGGTCAGGGTGAACTTGAGCATCGCATAAGCAAAGGCCGGGTTCCCAAGGACAAGTCGTAAAAAATTCATACCACAGCTAGCTTCCATCGAACATTGTCAAACACGTATCCAGCGCATTCGTGCACAAAGTGGAGTCAATCCAACTCCAAACTCTCTGGAGCAGCACCATGTCATTGGCAAATCACAGAGCTTTCCTGAGGATATCACGATTTGCGCAAACAAATATGGATGATCCAATCATGAAGGTCAGTCATTGTTTTTTCGGCCATGAATGGTGTCGTGATTTGTACTTCCCAGGATTTCATACACAAGTTAAAACTACATATTAATATCCATGTGCTTGATGGACTTTGTGCAAAATACCATTTCTATGATCATCAAACATTCTGACGACTAACAGGATCAACTACCTACTAGGGCGACATTATGTTACTTTTGGTGATTTCGCACTCTTTTCATCTTTTTATCTTATTGTAGACTTTGTAGCGCTCTGCGCTACTTCTAACCATCACCAATGGATTCCCCATGGTCGATACTTCTATCAACATTTTCTCCTCGAGGTTCTAGACCTTTGTGGTCGCTCTACACACCTCTACCTTCTTTTCTTCGAGTTGTCCACAGTTGTGGCTGATTGTGGCTGTAGTTGTTTGCCAGTATTTACACCCACTAGATTTAAGCCTCGGAGTCCGCTGTTCTGTTTCCCTTGGTTACTCACAGTGGACTCCAGGTCAGTAGCTCATTGTTGTTCGCTCAATATCATTCTTGGTTACTCACAGTGGACTCCAGTGTGACCTACAAGTCCCCTTTAGTGGTTATCCCATCCCAACAATTCTTGGTTACTCACAGTGGACTCCAGTGTGATCCTAGAGTCGCTATTTAGTGGTTATCCCACTCCCAGAAGCTTCATTCGCTTATCATAATTGACCCTGCGGACGTGTTAGCCTGCTTTTGCACAAGGACAACAGGACCCAGACAAATCTTGTGTATTCAGGAAACGAATCTTATAATTGGAGGTGCTACTATGTCAACAGGTATGATGCAATTTCATGAACATCCGTGTTTGCTCCAAACTAATGTCTGAGTCATGGTGCAAAGGTTTGTAGACTGTGATATGTTGATGACAGCCCCAATTGACATTGGCCAACAGCACAACAGATCCAGTCGACTCAACAGCGATTCCAAATGTTCACACGCTACACTAAATCATCAAATGCGGACTACATGGTCGCTGAACCCACAAACTCGCAAAACCCTCTCAATGGATTTGATGACCTCGACAACAACTTCTTACCTTCTGATCTTGACTGGGAGATCCCAGAGAATGACGACTGCAATGCCAGTGACTAGACTCGGACCATGTGGAAGCCATGGAGGCTTAGTGAGGACACTCATTTGGGCTAATGTAAATGCGATCAGCAAAAGCCATTAGTGGAGATTGCATGAATGCAAGTATCCTCATGAATATTGATGGGCCGAGAAATGATATAAACATGCGTGATTGAAAAGCTGAGGATGATGACCCTTACATGAGGTAGCCTTTGGAGCGCAGGGTTAATGCAAAGTATGGGGTCAGTGTATACTCTTCCTCGGTTGTCCAAGAGTGGTTCCTGTTTGCTCTCAACGATTCAATACTTGAGGAAATTACATAGTTTGATCGTCGGAGTCAGCATCCTCCACCTCTGAATATACACATATCAGAGTTCCAGTATAGCAGTGGATTCCTTGAGCCAGCTACCTATGCAGCTTCTATGAGGTCATTTTCGAAATGGCAGGACCAAACCTGTACAGAATGGTCGAACTGTCGGTCTATCACTTGGGGTCTGACTCAGACACTTGGGGGGCTGACTCAGACACTTGGAAAGAGGAGAAAGATAATGTGGAAGGCGAAGGACTTTGGCAATATGCTCAAGAGGTCAAAGCTGGATCCACCAGCTATGACCGACTCGAGTATCCGAGTGTCAGTGTCACACGTCTGGACTCTAGTCCTGGCTGTCGGTGATGCCGGACTGAGGTCAGACTGTCCTCCGGACTAAGATTGGTCGGTCGTAATGGGATTTACAACACAGAAGAATAAGCCAGGGGTTAATTATTAACCAGGAGTTGCAAGGTTATTCACCTGGTTTCAAAATTCATGGACACATTTGATGGATAGGTATGCAGAAAACTGTTGTGATGAGAACCTTTATTACCCATTCACCGAACGTCCTGAATGGGCACTGGCAGAATTCATGGTAACCTCTAGCCTTAGTCCACTTAATGTTTAACATGTGCACTCACTAGCGGGCATCATTGATGCATTAAAGTATTTAGCAGATGATGATGTCAAGAATGATGATTACCCTTCACCAGGCATTCACAGCCTTCCAGAAAAAAAGTATCTCAAGGCTCATGGCTACAAAGGCTCTGCTGTGTGGGCTGTCATCCATGTGTTCACACCAAGATGAGGATCGTGGGAACTACAGGAGCTGTCTAATATAGCTTGGTGCGTTGTGCACACATGGACCAAGACGAAAGGGGAAACTAGGAACTAGGGTACAATGAGGGAAATCTGACGACGACGACGACGACCCTGCCACTCCTCATCCCCAAGACGGCGACAGTACTGTATATGCAGCTTTGCAACTAGACTCCCAGTATCGCACGCATGTGTTCAGTGCCCTCATTGTCGGGAATTACACACGGCTCATACGATGGGATCGGAGTAGCGTAATCATCACTGCACCCATCTATTATCAACGATATTAGGCACTATTGGATTTTGTCACTCGTGCAGAGATGTGTGCGAGGACGCGATGAAAGTGTTGCACATCAGCAGAGACTGTGAAGGCCAGAGTCCATGCTGACAAGAGATTCCAAATTCATCACCGCAAGAGCTCCTCGTCGTCACTCTTGTTATGAACATTGGAGATTTTATTTCATAGTAGAGACCAAGACACATTAAATTCAAACTTTATTCTGTGTCCATATCAATTTTGCGGTTAAGCTCTTGAACCTTCCTGCAAGTTGAGGTGGTGGAGATGAGAATGATGCAAGAGATTTATGTGAATTCTTCACAAGTAGTGAGTATACTTGCTGCGCGATTTGTTCCACATTAACACCTCCAGGTGGGCAATTGACCTAGCTGAAAATAAATACAGTAAAAGGCAAATGACCCTTTACATAATGATAGTCTAAGTCCTACCCAATGGTATCATCATATTGATTACGTTGGTTGATTCCTACAGCAAACTGAGACTGCAGTCTCAGTGCAAGACCCCCCTTTCCTCCACTGCACCCTTTTGAAAACAAACCTTGTCAAGCACCAAGGCTGGTGTTGGGTCTGTGGTGTGCCATCCTCTGTCATCGAGGAGAAGAGGGCTAGAGCAGTCGAGTTCACTCGTGTCTGGTGGTGTCTGACAAAAACCAGGTTAGGCTGTGCAAGCAGGTCATTCACGGTCTGTGTTGGGCCCGTAGGAACACCTGTAGTGGTATTCGGTGGGCTAAGAAAAAAGTCTACCGGGAGAGAGACGCAAAGGTCAGCAGATAGTACCGAGAAGGCGGTGGTGAGGAATCCAGGACTTCAAAAGCTCCAGCTCTAGCTGGTACCACTGTGCCTGTTGGGGCCTCACACAACCTTGTAGCGCATTAACTGTGGAAGAAGTAGTGGACAAATTGGGAATGTTGGGGAATATAGGTGAGTTTGGGGTACCTACGGACGTTCCAGTGGAACTCAAAGGCCTCTGACAGGTTGATAAAGTCTTCATCAAATTGGCGACCGATGGTTACCTCCGCAGGAAGGGCCTACCACACTTAAACTCACAATCCCTGCTGCCTGCAGCCGAGGCAAAGGTATTGCAGCAGTCAGGACTCCTTCGACACAACTATGCGCTTTTATCAGAACTAACGTACTCGAGACGTATCTTACATAGCAGGATGAAGTATGGGAGTTCGTGGATGTCTGTGCTGGCCAAGATCAGCAGGGCTGGGAAGCAAAAGTGGAAGCAAACCTCGGGAAGGATGATGACCAAGTTATGTTTGCCAAAGGAGGTGACATGGCCATACCAGGCGGCATGACGCCCTTGCAAACACCCGTCGTTGCAGGGCTTGCTCTTGCACTAAGAAATGAGGAGCGAGACCGCACACCTGCCATAATCATTAGGCACAATACCACTGGTACTTTTGGCACTCCTGCTGATGCAGGAACTCAACCAGCAGAGCCCCTGTCGTTAACCAAGGTAGAAAAGAAGGCCATGCATGGCAAAGGCTGTTACAAGAGAGAGTCAAGATGTGCCTCGGCCAGGACTGGAAGGAGTGGGCGCAGCTACTAGATCAGGAATCTAACTGCTTACTGGGAGGTCTCAACATTCAAGGCCATATTCTGCTGGCAACTTGCTGAAAGTTATTCACGTATACTTAATCTGGCTGCAGGAGGTCGAATGCTTGTCAAGGAAGTTATACTGCCAGACAGCTGCCGATCAAGAGGTCCTCCTTGAGAAGTTTTTGTCTGGTGCCAACTTACACTACCCCAAGAAGGCCCTCAGAAAACCATAAGGCACTTGATTGCTGGAGAAGGGAGAGCAGGATGCATTGCTCATCTTAGGGATTAACAGCCCCTTTGGGCAGATGTCACACTTGCTGACAGCAAAGACTACTAACAGCAAATAGGGCAGTTTATCTCCCAGAAGATCAGGTGGTATCGCCTCAGTTCAACGCCCGCCAATATCAAGTACTGATGCTCGTAGCCACCACAGACTCAGAGTTTTACATATATACTCCATACTACATAGCCGTCATGTAACACATTTCATACTCTCAGAAGCTTCATTCACTTATGAGGTTATGACCACTAAATAGCGACTCTAGGATCACACTGGAGTCCACTGTGAGTAACCAAGGGAAACAGAACAGAGGACTCCGAGGTTTATGTTGAGTGGCTGTAAATACTGGCAAACAACTAGCAGCCACATTCAGCCACAATCAGCCACAAGTGTGGGAAAAGTAATCACCACTTTAAGAAAAGAAGATAGAGATGTGTAGAGTGACCACAAGGGTCTAGAACCTCGAGGAGAAAATTTTGATAGGGTTATCGACCATGGGGAATCCAATGGTGAAGGTTAGAAGTAGCACAGAGCGCTAGAAAGTCTACAATGAAGTAAAAAGCATGAAAAGAGTGTGAAATCACCAAAAGTAACAGAATCTTCCGTTACACGACCACAAGGGTTCTAGAACCTCGAGGAGAAACATTTGATAGGGTTATCGACCATGGAGAATCCAATGGTGATGGTTTGAAGTAGCGCAAAGCGCTACAAAGTCTACAATGAGAGAAAAAGATGAAAAGAGTGCGAAATCACCAAAAGTAACAATAATTACTCCCATCACATAGGCAAAACCAGACCAACTTCATTTTTCAGGTCAGGTCTTCTTTGTTAGTTTTGGTGATTTCGCACTCTTTTCATACTTTTTACTGCATTGGGTGGTCGAAAAGGGACTTGTCTTCTGAATTCAGTCCATCCTCATCAACCACATTGAAAGCTCTATCATTGCCTTCGTCTTGTTCCTGTGCCCCCATGTTCCCATCCAAGTAGGTCGGGAATGACAAAATCAATTACCAACGTCCTTCCATTTAGCTGTCATTCAAGGGGACACTTTTTTCGGGCCCATGCCAGAGAAGAGGCATTGCTTGGGGGTATCCGTGATCCAGGCCGCGGTATAGCAATATTGGGTCCTTTGAATGCATCATCACACTGACGGCAGCAGCAATCTAAAAGTCAGTCTTGTAGTAAGCTTCACATCCGGGTATTCTTGTGGATAAACTTGGGGATCGGGAGGAGTGCAATGAGCACATAATCATGGAGCGAGATCTTGTTGCGAATCTTTGCATCAATGTTTGCGAGGCTGATGAGCACCGGATGTGCTATGTGATTCCCAGTCAAGACAATGCAATGACGGAACAGCAGCCAGGTTGCACTATGAAAATTGGATATCTTTGACAGTTGAAGTTGCTCGCGACAGGAGAAATCTTTGGAGGTGAGCTTGAGGAAGGATATGATGTTTCACCAAGAAAAGGCGGGGTATGTTCATCGTGTTCACAGACTTGCAACAGACCAATTATCCGGCTTCAATTGCAAGCCAGTGTCTTCAACGTGTTGCACCCTGGTGGACAATTCTGCCAAGCAACGGCGCTGCTCATGTCTTATGCTCCCTTTGGTCCGACTTGATGGGCCTGCTTTGGAGTTAGATGACTTGTGATGTGTGCGGAGGGAATCAGCAAGCTTTGGGCAGATAGGTTCTGTCTTAAATCTCTGTTACGAGACCTTGAGCGCTAATCGTCATGCTCCAGCGGATTGGAAGGTGGTGGTACAGAATTGATAAACTTTTTCTGCAGTTGAACAACAAAGCTAAAGGTTAATCAGCATCATCTTGGACTGGTCAAAGATTGCTGCGTGTAAGGCATTCCAAGTCCGTAGCTATGGCTTGCCTATAACTTTTGGTGATTTCGCACTCTTTTCATCCATTTTTTAGGGCTCTGTGCTACTTCTAACCATCACCATTGGATTCCCCATGGTCAATAACCTTATCAAACTTTTCTCCTCGGGGTTCTAGACCTTTGTGGTCGCTCTGGGAAATGGTAAAGTGAAGAGTTTCGTGCTTCCCCATTGGGTTCAAGCTCTTCTCTGCCTTCATCGTCTTTGTCTTCATAATTCTAGGACAAAGTCAAGGCTGCCTTTCAGACAGAAGACATCAATCGTCGACCTTGTCCTGACACTGCATCTGGTGACACTGTACTCTTCGCTACGCCCAGATCAAGCTTGCTCTTGTACTCGACCTTACCTTGCACCTTTTGTGAGAAGACTGGTCACTGTCAGTGCAAGTGTTTCGCTTTGCAGCGCACCCAGGATGCCTATAAGACCACCAAGTGCAAGGGGAAGAAGGCCAACACTGCTCAGAACGCCTCGACTCCCTCTTCCTCAACCTCTTCTTCCTCTCCATCAGTCACACTTGCGCCTGCTGTGGCCAACTCGGCCCAGCACATCGTGGAACTGGCTGGAAATGCATGTGCTCGTTCTGTTACCCCATCTCACCCCTCCTCGTCATCTTCGATCCATTCTGATGATGATTGGAATGCAGACTCTGGTGCCACTGCTCATATAACCCCTCATCAACACTGGTTGCACAACTATATATATCCCAAAATGCGTGCCAATCAAGCTGGCTGACAATACCCTCGTGTACTTGGCTGGTGTTGGGTCTGTGGTGTTCCATCCTGTCATCGAGGGGAAGACGGCTAGAGCTGTCAAGTTCACTTGTGTCTTGCATGTCCCTGAGCTTCGTCAAAACCTCCTATCTGTCCTATCTATACCTTACAAAACATGCTTCATTGTCAATATAGATTCTTTGCATATGGCCTTCTCTTGACCACCCGGTCCTCCGCTTTTCATTGCCACTATCAGAGACAACAACACTGCTTTCTTGGATGGCTCCACTATCAAAAACCATTCATATTTCAAAATGAAACTTGGAAGTCATAATCACCTGAGGATCTGATCACCTGCTCAAGGAGTGACGTTCACATTGTCAGGAAAGAAGGAAGGAATTGTGATGACATTCACGTCATACAATATGCAGCTAGCGCCGACTGCCAAGGGTGAATACGATGACATGAACATCATCACATTCCCTTCCTTCTTTCCTGATGATGTGAACGTCGTCATATCTCCTTCATCTCACCACTTTTGCGCAGTTTCTGTAGTCTCGGCTATGCGAGCTCAGGCTGAGTCTTCAAGGGGTGAGTATGGTGCCATGACTCTGCAGTCATCCCCTTTGTATCACAGCCATGGCAGATATTATAAATAATAACAAATCACATGTAGAATTACTGTGGTAGACACCTTAAATGTAAATATGTATCAAAGTATGTGTTAAGATAGAAGAACTCTGTGGCAGGTTCGAACGAGTTGTACACCGTCAACCGGGAATCTGCAGATGTTCCAAACCGTGAAATGAGGTGGGCGACCACCTATACTTGACTGAGTGGAATTACCTCACTGATGTGTTGGCCATTAGTTCTCCTGGCATGCTTAAGTATTTGCAGTTGGAATGGAGCATCACTACTGATCGAATCAAATCATTCAGAGTAGACAAGAAACTTATCCCTCCTATGGCCATTATGCATGATACACCTAGTGTTTTAAGGTCTGGTCTGGTCTGGTCTTTTGCCTTATTTGGGCAAGACCGAGACCATAACTGGTCCTGGGAATTTCCTAATATGGAAAAACCGGACGGAGACCGCAAGAAACCGATTTTTCGGTCTTTATCGGTCTTTTGCCGGTCCGGTTACGGTTATTAACCGGTAGTCAGGGGTTTGAAACATACTACTGATTCCTGGCTTCCGGCCCATATTTTTTTCATCCAAATCGGTTCAGGGGTTGTCGAGATATGATTGATTTAAGATTACATGTCATTCTCGAGTTTATGTACTTAGAAAATCTATTTCTGAGAATAGAATAACGTGAGATCGGCGCTTAGGGGTGGCTGTACCGATCATAGCCGGGTCACGTGGCTACATTATCCGCCACAAATTATGTAATTCTGCCCATATGCGGCCATGATATGGCCAATCTCGAGTCATATGTCATTTTGGAGAAGGTATTTTGAGAAATTATCATAACTATCTCAAATAAAATTGTAAAAATGTGGGAAAATCAGGATAAATCGGTCAATATACTACCTAATAGGCGCTAGCCCAAAAGACCGGTCTTCAGTCGGTCTTTTGATTTTCTCGAAATCAAAAGACCAAGACTGATGTAAATGAAAACCAGGAAAGACCGGACCAATCAGGACTGGTCTTTATCGGTCCGGTCCGGTTACAAATCGGTTTTTCATCGGTCTTAGGACCAGACCTGAAAACACTAGATACACCATATCTGACCGACATATGGCCATGAGGACAAGAAGAGAAGGAAAGAGTGTAAAAAATGGTCGTGCCTACTTCGACATTGATGATAGCCACATTGTAGCAACCCAGAGACTATTCATTGTTTGGATTTGGAGGGGATGCAAATGGCGCAATGTCTTGGTTTGTGTAATGAAAGATTCTGTTACTTTTGGTGATTTCGCACTCTTTTCATGCTTTTCACTTCATTGTAGATTTTGTAGCACTTTGCGCTACTTCTACCCATCACCATTGGATTCCCTCAACATGAGTTACCTGATGATGCAGCTTGAGTGTCACTTACATCACCTCGGCTGTGTCCCCAAAAATTGGAAGTGTAGATACAAAAGATACATGAGAGGCCGGAAGAACGCCCAGAGACATGCAGGTTGGCGCCGAGACATTAGAACATGAGTGTGTGTCGAAATGGCCAACCAAGAAGGAGGAGTGCTACTGGTACATATATAAGTGCGATGAATGTCATCTGCCAACCTGAGTGCGCTACCATATGCGAGCAACTTGTCGAGACCAACATCTTGATTGAAGTAAGTATCATCGCTGCTTGGTGGGTTGGTACCACAGATTTAGCAGGAGTAAGATAACAAGAGCAGGTTGCCCAAACGGCACCCTCAGTGACAGACTGATTGGACTGAAATGAAAGGGATCAGCTACAAGTGTGTCTTGGTGTCACGAACTCAGAGGGATTCACAATCTGTAAAGCGCCAGTTTGTAGTACATTAGTTACAACTGACATCCACTCGGTTAACAACCTGAGAGTCAAATAGAAGGAAGTGGTAGTGAATGATGGTACTCACAACTCTTCTGAAGACAGAGTTGAGATCGTGCCAGGAATGCCTTGCCATCTTTTGTATTATGCTTTTATTTGGTTTTTCCACCCATCTAAGTTGACGGTATTTGTAGACTTTTCAATGCTCTGCGCTACTTCTAACTATCACCATTGGATTCCCCATGGTGGATAAGCTTTCCTAGAGGTTCTAGACTCTTGTGGTCACTCTAACACCTCTATGTTCTTTTCTGTGAGTTGTGATTACTTACTCCAATGTGATGATATCCCACCACCCCCACAAGCTTTCTGCACTTACATTTGGGATCTTGTGCGAAAGAAATCAATATACCTTTTGGCCACTGGGTCTGTGCAATTATGCAAGTGTGTGGACCACAGCTGACTAGTGAGCTCTGCCATTGAATCCTTATTAGGGCCCTCTTTTGTTGACCATTTTATCATTCGAGATCATGCATGCTTCCAAGTCTTAATTCTAAACATTGAACAACAATGTTCAGGATGTCTTTGCTGACTTTTGTTGTTGTGATAATATACCTACTTGTCCTTTGTGGTTCTCTGAGTCAGAGGTCACTGCTCTTAACCAATGCCATTACTGGTCCATCAAGTGCGCCATATTTATGTTTCCATCTCTCGATTGGTCAACCAACCAGAAAGTGACCCACCTCTTCAATCCCTTCCCCATTGATTAACCTCTGCATATTGAGGCTTCACCTTTGGGCCTCCTTTTTCTGAAGAATTTTTTTTTCACTTTTGCCAAAAAAATCTCAGAACAATGTGGAAAAATCACCACACATGATGATGGAATGTACATAAATAGGGGTGGGTTTATGAATCATGTGACACTGATCAGTATAACTTGAAGTCTCACAAGACACACCAGAGTGACACAATATCCAACTTGAGTGGCCATTCTAAGAACCTTGAGGAACTTGAATTTTCCAATTCACTGATGGCATCCAATCCTTCTGGGAAATGTCGTTTATATATGATGGACCTCTAGGCTTAAAGGAGCTAATACTGCTGCTATACCCCACCTCCATCCTACCATCAATAAGTGGAGTGCTATGGCACTCAAGGGGAACAAAAAAGCTGAACTACTTATATTATAGATACATAACAGTACTCTGTACACAATAAACATACAAGTTCATTACATACATTGTACCAACACCATGATGAACACACCTGCAATGCAGCAATACATCATTTGTGAGATTGATCCTTCTTTTAGAGATCATGAAGGCAGCATCCATCTTGGGAAAGATGGTGGCAACCAACATTAACAGAAATTGAACCTAGTGTTGCCACGGCTTATGTAATTGGCTGAGCTTGGCTTGGCTAATGTCCTGCTCTCCCTGGCTCTTCCTTTGGAAAATAATGGTTTTCTTGCCAGCTCCAGCCAGCTCATACAGTGGCTGTAAGCTGTGCCTGGCGCCGTGGTCCAGCCGCTGGCTGACCGGGTGTTTAGTCTGTCGCATCAATAGACATGTCTGTCACACGTATGCCTTTACAGTAACATTGGAAAACAACTCGTTTCATTCCACCCATCAGACTCCATCGGCCTCTATCGTCCCATAAAATATTGCACAACAGTGAAGAGGTGGACCATGTGGACCATATGTTGTTATCACTGCAGAGGTTACTGCTTACACAATGCAACTTGTACAGTTCTTGGGTCTCAAGTGGCACTTCTCATTTGGAAGTTGGAGTTTTTGGGATTTGATTCATTTGAATGTGTATGGTGTTAGTGCTAATTTGAGTCTCAAGTGTTTAATCGCTTGTTAGAGACATTTCTACAGAAAACTTTGCAAATAGAAACAGGTATATGGCATCTTGGCCCCTGGGCCTGTGACCAATGTCTGTGAATACCATATACAAACACCTGTGCCTCTTGATCAGGACAAAATAGATGAGCCAAAGAGTACTCCTGTCAAGAAGGTACTAGACACTCAAACGGCCAGCAGTACATCTAGTAATGAAGGCTAATCTAATTAGTCCAGATCAACATCAAAACCACAACCACCAACAACCATTTGCTGATCACGCATTCCGTTACTAATCATCACCCCGTCAGAGACAATTAAGATCAACTTCATTGAATCTCACCTCCCAAGTTGAGCCCACCTTTTGTGCAGGGCACTTGTTTTAGCAGAGTGGACATCACTTGTGTCACACTTACTCATCAAGGCAAGGATCTTAGCATAAACGGGACTATAAGTGTTGACCCTGCAATTCGTCAGTAAGAGCAGCTGGTAACTTACAGCTGGCCCGGGTAGGGTTGGTTGCAGACTTGAAGGTGAGGACTAAGACGACGGGTAGGCCGAGCAGATGTAACGTCTGGCGAAGCCGGAGGACTAAGTAACCTCTCGAGGAGGAACTCACGAAGAGTCTCGTCACTCGAAGATTAAGGCTAAGGGACACACCCGAGAAGGGCAGAGGACTGAGGGACGAAGGACGAAGACACTCGAGGATTCACAGAGGATACTGAGTGGGATTTCAAGTAGCTCTAGCTTAAGGAAATACAAACGATGAAAAGGGTCCTTAAGTACTATGAGATGGAAGACAATAGAATCGCAAAGAATGGAGGAGTCATCCGCAGCGAGGAATGAGTCAGAAGCTGCAGAGGTCTAGGGTGTACAGTAAGCGAGGATTGATGAATGGCGTCATCATGAGTCAGAAGATAAGCATAGAGATAGGAAGGTATCGGATCAGCGATAGGAAAGAATAGGAACAGGATTGGAGAGGAGCGGACCATCAGTGATGTGAAGTATGCGAAATCACCAGAGGTCTATGATACATTGTGAATAAAAGGTAAAGGCAATAAGTGAAGGAAAAGGAAAGAGAAAAGAGATACATAGTAAATCTTGGAGACAATCGTAACAGCAGCTTCGAAATGAATTGGCGTACCTCCACATCAACTCCATCTCTCAAAAATAGGCCGCCGTTGCCCAGAAGATCCTTTGCGATTATGATGTTGCGATCACAACAATTTTCGAGATCCCACTGGTATTGCTGGGTGACAAAAGCGCAAGACTTTTTTCTGAGTGCAGAATGCCAGCTGCTGAGATCTTCCCACAGCTAACATAGGAGATACCCAGAACAATAGAAAATGCACTCACAAGTCTGGAAATACTTGATGTGTTGTGGCCACCAACCTGACGAAGCCCAACTAGTGAATAAAGACCACTGTCAAGGATGTGGGGACTGACCGTCTGAAAAAATGAGGTCACATGATCGACACTCCATGATGGCCTCGTCAATATACTTGACGGCCTTTGAGTTGAACATGGCACAAATAGGGAATGGGTCAATGGATGCAGCATCACAGTGTGATAGTTGCTTTGCATGATCAATAACATCTCGAGTCGGTGGGTCGTAGTATTGCAACTGCCAAGGTTCCGAGCGGTCTGTTGCAGGACTGACATGAAGGTCGATGGAGGGGCGGTCTGGGCTATCACAATTATTGGCAGTTTCACCCACATTGGACAACGCGTGCTGCCGCTGCCTAGCTGCAAGTAAGTGCGAGTTGCTGGGCAAGCGGGGGGAGTGGTTTCATCAGCGGTGGACATTGACAACATTCTTGGGTTGTTGCGCCAGTAACTAACCTAAGACAAAACAGGTAAAGTACAGTGAAGGCAACCTCTATCCAAAAGGACTATGGCACCTCAACAAGGGGACAAGGACTAAGGAAAGGGAATGTATAGGTTAGAGAGAATCCAACCAGAACAAGACTGGCTTGTTCGGTTGCTGCATCCAAGTATTTATACTACTGACATGTGTGCACAGACCAGCTTAGGGCCGGTCTGGATAAGCTATACTAACTAATATGGTAAGTGTCCAGCGGGTGCTACCAGGATAAGTCATGTGACCTATGGCTGTGCAAGTCACGTGACTTGGAAAAATGAGAAAGTGAAAAATGAAAGAGAAAGTATAAGTGGTCATGTGATGCTGACTAAGCAGGTAAGCATCTGTTTCCGTCATTACTTTGGCTTGTAGAAAGGTTTTTCATAATGCTTGCCAGGCAGATGCGGCTGTATAATTAATTTACCTCACAATATTCAGTCTGAGGTCAGTCTGAGGTCAGCCCTAATGCACAGGTTATATGCAGGCTAGGGTACCACAAGGGCTGGGGGTGACACTGAAAAAACCAATGGACCAATGCAGGTTGATTGCCAGGATTCACCCCATACTGACAACAGGTATGATATGCTGAATCTGTTGGCCTTGATACTCAAGTGAAGCTGCAGTAAGGCATGACCATTAGTCCCAAAGCAAAAATGATTCATTATGGTCACGGTGTAGCTAGATACATTGCTTGACTCAAATGTGTTTTCCATAGCAGTAATGAATATCCATTAAACAGATTACCAAATTAGTTGCTCGTTGACCTCTCACAGCCAGAGTACCGTAACCTTCTCATCAGGGGGATGCTAACTTGAGTAACATTGGCAGGAAATGATTTCATGTCAGCTTGGAGACACTTGGTAAACATCCTAAGGTAGTCAGCTAGTAGAGTGATCAAATAAACATGAGCTACCACTGTGACTCACATTGCTAATGTCTTCTGCTGTCCAATGACCGAGTCTTGGTTTGCAGACACTTCATCCCAGGTCTGACTGAGAAGTGCATCAATGAATTCCCAGAATTCATTTGACGACCAGGTCTTTTCTAGATCATTATTGTGAGAGGGATCATGATCCTATAGAATTTCTATATGGATGTTCTATGCGCAGCCGAGGGCAGTAGAGAAAGAATATAAAGGGAGTCTCTAGAAGAAAACTTACTAGGAAATATGAGTCGAGTTGTGAAGGCTAAAATGAGTTATCAATCACTATTTGGGAGTGAAGGCGACCTGATATTCTAGGGTCAGGTAGGCCCAGTAGATATACTACGATAAGTATTTGTACGTGTTATGGTATATAATATGGTACGAGATATATCAGCCAATAGTGTATGTATCTCATATGTGATCAGTAAGCAATGAGCTACTAGTGAATTACATTACATGCTCATAGGTAGCTGAGTCAACCCAATAGCAGTAAGTACTCTATTGTCATCAGTGATAACATAAAATGGACATGGTCTAGAACAGACCAGTCTAGAATCAGAAGTAGTAAAGTAAATGAATACTACCGATTCAACACTCCTCCTCGTTGAGCTGATGGTGAGCCTTGTTCAATCTTGGATGGATATCCAGTGTAAACATCTTACATGAAACTTGTCATGGAACATAGAATACAGGGAAGGAAGTGGAGTTCATGCATGTTTTGTATTCTCTATCTGGAAATGTTTAATGACTTTCTCAGTGTAGGAAATTTGGTCCAGTCTCAGAGTTTGTTTCTTTTGATCTCTGGTAATCGCATGCCCAGGTATTCTGTAGCATCACCTAGAATCCTTGATTCCCATTGCTACACAAACATATCAATTTACTTGAGGAGTAGCGTCAAGTTACTACCCATAAAAAGAGCATCGTCTAGTAGACATAGACAACAAAGACAATCTTTTCTTTTCTGACGTATTTGATATAAACACCCAGATCAGAGACTGTTCGTTTGAATCCCATTTTGACAAGGGATTTGTGCAAAGCCTGATTCCATTTAATCATGGCTTGCTTGAGGCCATCAATAGCCTTTCATAGTCGACAAACTTTGTAGGTTTAGTCATAAGACCTCACTCTATTTCAAGTGGTGTTTTGTCTCTATACACCTTATCCAGTTGAATCTGGTGCATGGGTACTCGACTAGATACTCTTGTTCTTGTTCAAGGTTCCTTCCTTCCATTCAGGAAGGATGGTGTTGATGAATGAGGTTGAGCTCGAAATTCAGGAATTGTGTGTGTTGGAGATCTGTGTGGTGCAAGCCAAAAACGAGTTCCTGGTCTCATGCCAGTAGGATGTCTGCTGATGTAGTCATCAAGTTCATGTCCTTTTCTGTCCATACAACTCTGCACCTGACTCAGTGAAATGATCAAGTAGTTGTCGTTTCCTCTGGTGAATCCAGTCGGGAGAAGTTCAGAATGAAGTTTCCTGACCCATACAAGTTATTCCTCTCAGCATAGGCCTTGATTGCTGTTGTAATGTCTCAGATGTCTCTTCCATTTCTATTTCAAGTGGAGATGGCACTGGTAAGTCGTCTTGTATCTGAGAGAAATCTTTGCTACCAAGATCCCACAATGGTGTTGAACCAGGTTGTGATGGTTGTGGTGGAGGATAATGTAATTTGTTCATTCCTGGGATTTTGTGGCAGAAATATAGTAGGTTGTTGAAAAGATATGATCTGATCAGGATATATCTTCATCAGTCCATTTCCATTGTTTCCAGATATAGTGGTTTCTTCTTCCGGTCCAGAAGTTCTGGAAGAGTTTGGAATAGCGGAAAGTTTATCTATAGGTCGTAGTTTCTTATAATCATAAGGAAACATAACTTCATTGAATGTAGCAGTGGAGGAAACAAACTTGTTGACAGACAGGACACCAGAAGCAATAAGCTTTGGAATCTTGTTCATAACCAAGAAATATCAGCTCCTCTGCCTTTGGTGCCAGTTTATTAGCTTGTTGGTCTTTGGGTATAATGACATAGGCTTTACAACTGAAAACTCGGAAGTAAGAAACATCAGGTTTATCACCAATAAAGTGTCTCCATAATAGCTTTCCTGAAGCTTCTGGGTAACTTTTTCCTCATGTCTTTTAGCAGTAAGTCGGTACACTCCCAACTTAAAATCTACCTGCTGTCTTTAGAGTGGTTATGGTTTGGGGAATAGAATTGCTGGCCAGTTAGACAGTGATTATCGGAGTACTAGGTGCAGGCTGAGCACTGGTGGCAGCATGACTCAGATAGTGTCCAGAGTAAGGTGGTGGTAGCAAGTCTGGGCTGCCAGACTCAGTGGCAGAGTGGTGTGGAGTTGGAGGAGCATGGGTCCCAAGGTCCCACAACTACTGCACCAGGTGACATCCCCAGTTAACCCTGTGATCAAGTAGATCTCATCCATGAATGGATAGTACAACCATTCTGTAGTTCTTCATCTTGCTGTGTTTCTATCTGAACGAGTTATACTAGTAGCTACAGATGTGACAAGATTGCAGATAAAGGGGACACAATATCATATTTTGACTGACCCAATCAGTGAAGACCTTTCTGACTCTGTATCCTTTATATCAGCTCTATTGACATTGTCCTAGTGGACTTAATTCCCTCATCTAGAAAGAGGCACAGTGCTGTGGCCCATAGTCAATGAGAAACACCAGATCAGTAAGGAAATAACAGAACAGACACTCATGAATGTTCCTTTGACACTTGCACCGTCCGTCCTTCAGCATATCTTGATGATCACTGTTCATGTTGAACCATTGAGCACAAGCTCTCAATGTGGGCAGCTTGAATGTCCCTTCCCCTCATTCAGCATGATGTTCATTATAGATATTTCATCATCAAATCAACATCACAATCTGTCCATCTGTAGTGGAGGCAGTTGGGATAGGAGGGTGATCCACCACTTTATGTCGTTTGGAGTGTCCTGAGGCGGTGTCTGTGGCATGAAAGGAGTGTCACTGAAGATCAGGACCATCGCCTCGAGGTTAATTAGGTAGGGTCTGGCAGTTGGGTAGATTTGGCACACATGTATTAACTTGCCGAGTAGACTCTGGACCTCATCGAGGGTGTGTGTGTACCACAGAGACCATTCCAACAGTGTGCTGACATATTCGCTGTGCTTGGACTCAGTGAGGTGGATGGTGCAGTTGGATGAATCCCAGACAAAGCCGAGAAAGCTCAAGGACTCGGAAAAGGGAATGTCCTTGGAGGGCTGGCCCCTAGGGGATGCCGAGTTTGGACGATGTGCGGTCAATATTGTCTATGTTGTAGCAAAAATCCAGCTCAAGGGGGGGACGGGGTAATGCAGAGGACATATCATGCAGGGGGGAAGAAATCTGCCCATTAGGGAGGGTGGCACCGGAAAAAAAGGAATGGCCCTGTTTATACTTATAGAGATGGCAGGGCTGATCTGACTATTGGTGTCAGCTCAAAGTTTATTGTATTGGGTTAGGGTGGATCTAGGGATCCATATGAAGAGATGGTCGTCGACCCATCTGAGAATGGGGCTGAGCCCCGCATGTCTCATTATGTCCACTCCGGCCCTCCCAATTGATCCATAGATACTGCCTGAGGAGGCAAAACCAAAACATAGACTCGTGTCCACTGCATGTTGTGGTTTAGAGATCCTGACAACCTGGGCATGCCATTGTGACAGGGACCTGGGAGGGAGGGAAGATAGAACAAACAAAACCTGATTGCTAGTATTTACAGTCACTAGACTTATGGTAAGCCTTGGAGTCCTCTGTTTTATTCCTCAAAGTGGACTCCAGTGTGACCCTACAGTCCATATTCAGTGGTCATACCTCCACAAGCTTTCTTCACTTATCATGTCAAACTTCAAGTCTTCAATGAAGTAAAAAAAATCTTTGGACTCAGTGAGTTAGTTTTGCTGGAGGTCAAGACAACTAGTTTTACTTAAACTCTCAATTGCAGAGTTGAAGAGGTCAGCTAATGCTTTTATAATTGGAATTTTTTCTAAGTATTCCACTGGGAGACTCATAAACCATGTGGACATGTGGAACAATGAATGCATGCAGTTTGTGCACGAATTTGCAAGCTTGGTGATAAATCTGGAGTATTCTGTATATGGACAATCTGTAGGCAGTGGAAGACTTGTTGATGTGTGTGTATATGGTCATTTTAGGCATTTTCAGAGTTGTTGATCAAAAGATACAGACTGTGGAACAACTTGAGGCCTGGCGACTATGCTCCAAGGACATAAACACTAACTATCATTGGCATGTTATTAGGAAATTTGTTACATACTTCTGGCAAAGGGTCATAGTGTGTGTGTGTCCCATGATATAAGAACAGTCTGGGTCCCAAGGAAGAGGAGTCTCTTTCTCTCTATTATGTTTAATTGCATCCTCTGCATCTCTTCTTTCAGAACATTCCTTTCAAGCTCTCCAGCAGATTTCCTTGTCTTGCAAGGCTTGTGGAGTCTTAGAGTTCTTTGAGACTACTACTAATATCAACAATAGAGCATCATGGGAGAATTTCATGGCATGAGTGTGTAGTACCAGTAAGTTCTTCTTCAATTGAAGGTCATCCTGCCCTGCAAGTTCTGCTGTCCAGCCGTGTGATTGATCTAGTCAACTTGGAGTCTGGCAAGTTATTATGGGGCATTTTCAAGATCAAGGTCAATGTATCAGCAGGGTTATTCACTGACCTTGCCCTCTACATTTCTGGTGATTTTCTGTCATCCTGGCCTCGTCTGACCTGTTCAATCCAGTTATCATCAAGCAGTTGAGTTTGTCGAAAAGAGTGAAGGCAATGTGCTGAGACTCGAGAATCATTAATAAAAGGTATGGGTTTCCAAACCCTAGGAAAGTTGATGTAGTCTTGATTAATGAGGTTCAATTCTACATAGATATACTTGACAATGACATGCATTGAACCAATTTAATATGGACCGGAAGCTCTGAATTTGTAGTATTTTTCACACTCCTAGTAACCGATTAAAAACTGTAACTGAACCAGAAAAAGATCGACAAGACTGACAAATTGGTTTTTTTGTCAGTTTTTGTCTGGTAATTCCCAGGACCAGTCTTGGTCTTGGTCTTGCCCAAATAATGCAAAAGACCAAACCAGACCAGACTTTAAAACAGTAAGATTTGCCGCTTTTAATAGCCCCCTCTCCAGCAAGTTTGGCCCTCTTTGGCCCTGCATGTTTGGCTGGCACTCCACCACAATCCAGGGCATCCATGAGTCCCTTGATAATACCAACTCAGTGCCCAACATCATTGTATCTCTGCCAGAACTTAGCAAGATGGTTGCTAGGCCAAGTCCAGTTGCAGGTTGCCGGGCTGAGCCCAGTCATTGAGTTAGTCATTGAGGAGACACTGGCAGCAATGACCCATAAGTCAGGACAAAGTCTTTTTTTTTCTTTCAGACTGCTGACTGTTGAATCAAACAGAGAGCGAAGCGACTGAGGATATCCACACATTCTATACCACATACACGTCACAGATCTCAAATGACATAATGTCCACTTCCCTGGACCAACCCCTCAAACCCCTCCAAAAACCAAACCACCTCGCCATGTCAAAGTATACCCCACCCACAATCAAAGACTGTATAGTTTCCTCAGGCTTGGATTTGAGACCAAGTCCCAATACCTCGAAAGGGCTACAGTCAACAAAGTCCTCTGTTGAGTAATGAGATGTGGCACTCATTTTATTCCCAAAGGATCTCCCCTGGTTGCTCGTCTCACCACTGCTACCAATCTTGCAGTCGAAGCGGAGAAATCTAAATATAAAACTACCCTTCCCTCTAAATACACAGCTTTCTCCTCAGTCTTCTCTGAAGAAGCTTCCTCTCGTCTCCTACCTCTCACCCCTATGACCATGCTATACAACTCGGTGACAGCTTCATTTCTAAAATTGGGAAAGTATATCCCATCTCCCCTGACGAACAGAAAGCTTCATCCCTGTCAAGACTCATCAGCAAACGAGCCTCCAGCTGGACAGGACTGGACAGACTGGACAGTCTCCAGATCACCCCAGCAAGGTACCTAATTGGCCAGCTCTGTCCATACCCATCACAGACTGTCCCAGTACATTTACAGACTGTGACAGTCCAGCAAACATGGTAGAAATTTCATTACTTAGAGTTGGGACAGGCCATGACAGTCATTGACAGTCAGTGCCAGACTGTCACAGCCTAATTGGATATTTCTAAAAAAGGTGTACCATGACATAGATTATGACTAATCTAATCAACAGTAACATCAAAACCTGTTGTGAAGCCAGCATTCGAACTTGAACCACTTCCATTCCTCACATGGCCATGTATGATGTGAGCCTAAAGCGAAATAATTAAATTTGTACTTACTTGCCCATTTTAGCCCACTTGGTACGGAGTGCCTTTGTTTTGGCACAATGGATGGGTGCAGTATCACACTTGGCCATGAGACCAAGGATAGTGATTTAAAGTCCGGTCTGGTCCGGTTTTTTGCCTAATTTGGGAAAGACTGAGACCAAACCGGTCCTGGAAATGTCCTGATATAGAAAAAACCAAACCAAGACTGACAAAAACCGATGTTTCAGTCTTTGTCAGTCTTTTGCCGGTTTGGTTATGGTTAGTAACCGGTTGTCAGGGGTGTGAAAAATACTACAGACTCCTGGCTTCCGGCCCATATTTTGTTCATCTTAGAAAATCGGCTCAGGGGCCATTGAGATATGATCAATTTAAGAATGCATGTCATTCTCGAATTATCTACTTTGAAAACCTATTTCTGAGAATAGAATAGTGTGAGATTGGTGCTTAGGGGTGGCTGTACTGATGATAGCCGGGTCGCATGGCTACATTATCCGCCATGAATTATGTAATTCTACCCATATGCAGCCAAGATATGATATGGCCAATCTCGAGTCATATGTCATTTTGGAGAAGGTATTTTGAGAAATTGTCATAACTATCTCAAATAAAATCGTAAAAATGTGGGAAAATCAGGGAAAATCCTCATATATACTCCCAAATACGGGACAATAGGGGCTACCTCAAAAGACCAGTCTTAACTGGTCCTGGTCAGTTTTTTGAATTTTGCGAAAATCAAATTCAGACTGAGACTGGACTTAATAAAACCTAGCAATTCGGTTACAAATCGGTCTTTTATCAGTTTTAAGACCTGACTTTCGAACACTAACCAAGGATATCCTGGTACACATCCATGTACACATCATGCTTGAATAACATCTCCTTCCCTTCTGCCACAACCTCATCTAGTACGAGTTTAATCTAAGACAAATAAATTAGCTTATGAATATTGGGAGATCATGACTTACAGTGGTAGCAATGAGCACGACGGCCGGATGCAGCACCTCGGTAGTGAAGACTTCAGGAAATTGAATTGTTAATGCATTGGAGCCAGTATAAAAAAAGTTGTTGTCGAGACCACGAAGTGTCATGCGGTCCTGTAATCATGTCATTGCACTGTCACCGAATAAGGTAGGCTCACATCTCACATCTTCATCTAGCCCATTCACGAGAAAAGAACCACCGTTCAAAAGCTCCCACACAATATCTGCATTGATGGAGTGGTGATTCTGTGGATCCCACTCATAACTATGATGGACGAGGCTACATGCTTTTTTCTTCAGAGACAACTGCCAGTTCCCGATGTCTTCCCAGAGCTGCAGTCATCATTGTCAACACGGGTGAGACTCAGTTTGATTACTTACATGCTTGACAATACTGTCTGTATACTGAGGCCACCAACCTGTAGTAATGGTCAGTTTGCACTTTAGGAAAAATCAGTACATACCATCCGGTAATGTTAGCCCTCGATCACGGTGTTCAGCTACCGCTTCATCCATATATTCAACAGCTTTGCAGTTAAATTGTGCACGGAGTGGAAACGAGTTCATTGATGCGAGGTTGCAATGGGAGAATTGTTTGGCACGTTCGATAATGTCGCGGATTGTGGGCAGGTAGTAGAAGTGTGACAGATTGCCATGCGGCTGGTGACCAAGAGGATTGGATTGAGGAATAGGGCCGATGAGACTGGTAGGCATGATCGGTTGGGGATCTCCGTCAGCAAGCAACTGGGATGTGGGAGGATTGGTGACGGCGGGTGCTATTGAAGGTTGTGCTGAAATTGGACCCAGTTCATTTGAGGAAGTAGTGTGGCTAACACTGCGCAAGCACTGAGACACCTGCTGGTTCCTGGCGGCCAATAGTTCAGTGTTGGCTGGAAGACGGGGCAGGCGATTGTGCTGGCAATGCTGGGTAACAACATCTTCTACCTCATTGACTGAATATTGTTAGTAAGAAAAGCAATGTAACTTATTCACTTACACTCCAGTATACCGTTGTGATGAGATTTGGCTGCAGTGGACCGCCCACGCTCTCTGCCACCTTTGACGTTGGACTGACTATCCATATTGTCATACTGGTGGTGCTCATCTGCTGTCATCTAGGGAAAAAATTGATCAACCAAAATCCGCCTACACTTGCAGATTGGTGTAGCCTAGACTAACGAATGTTCGGAACTTGATTCCGTGGAGTGGGTAGCCTGCCTGAGCTCGAGATCAAGTTAAGTGACTGTCAATGAGAAAAGTTACCACTTACGTTAGCCACAAAGGACACCTCGAGTCTGGTGGGAGAATGCCAGCGGTACAGGTTAAGTGGACATGATGCAAACTTGATAGTATTAGCAGTCAGTCCATCAGCTCTGATGGCATTAACTTCAAAGTGGCACTCACCATTTCCATTGCCACGTTTGCAGTGTTTGCCCTGCCAGTGGCCTGGGTGAAAATGTCTTCTTCATCAGATCACTCATTATCATCTTCACCCCCTTCTGATTCAAATGGCAGGGGCAGTCCTGTAGGAAGTGGTAGTGTCGGCAAAGAGCTTGTTGGTTCTGTTGACATTAGCATCTTAATTTGAGTTTGAATGACAATAAATATGAGATTGTTCACTTACCACTGGCAGTCCTGCCCGAGTGAACACCAGAGGCAACACTGCCCAAAGTGTTCTCGGTTTGCTGCCTCGAATGCCCTGCCATCTGAGATCGCATACAGGTGGCAAGACTATGGCCATTGTCGAGAGAGCAGTTGTTGAGAGAGTTGTCAGCCTGAGGGTAGGGATCAACTTGTTGCTTGGTCGACAGCCAGTGGTTATCACGTCTGAGAGCTTGGTCAGTGGGTACAGCAGGCAGAGAGTTTCTGCCCCTGGCACTGTGGTGAACTTAAGCCATTATTCCGCAACAAGGCAGAATTCTTGCGTGCCTCATCCCCCATTTGGAGGGCTTTACAACTAAAATCCGATCAATGATTCGATACTGTCTTTTTCATTATAGCATGATGAAGTACACCTATGACTTGCGCAGACAGTGGGGTTCAATCAATTTGGCCTGTGCTGGCGGCATATATAGCTGACTATCCCGAACAGTGTCTGGTCGCTTGTTGCAAAGAAAACTGGTGCTCCATCTGCAAGGTCAATCCAACTGCGTGTAGAGACAATGTGAACGCTGCCAAGAGAGACACTAGGGAGATGGCACTTACAATCTTGGCGCAATACCATTCCACCGACGAGATCATTAGTTCATCAGTCAAACCGGACTTCGAGAACCTAGGGCTCAGGGCTATCTATCTGCCATTTTGGGCTACACTGCTCCACTGTGACGATATCAATCTTTGGTGCAATTATGCCCGATCTTCTCCACCAGCTCTATAAGGGAGTATTCAAAGATCATTTTTTAGTCAAATGGTGCATGGCAATCCTGGGAGAAGCGGAGATAGATGCACACTTCAAGTCTATGACCACTCTCCAGAGGCTCCACCACTTCAAGAATGGTATATCTAGTGTCTCGCAGTGGACCGGGAGAGAGTTCAAGGAGATGGAGAAAGTCTTTGTCGGCCTGATCGCTAGTGGATGTGACCACCACATTGTGTGTGCCGTCCGTGCTGTGGTCGACTTCATTCACCTTTCCTCCCTGCAGCAGCACACTCAACAAACCCTCGCCATGTTGAAGGCAGCCCTGCCAGTGGAGGATTTTCATACCTACAAAAATGTTTTTATCGAGCTCAGCGGATGCCAAGCAGAATATTTCAACATACCCAAGATTCATGTGATGCAACATTACGTGGAAATGATCTATAGGTATGGGTCAGCGGATGGATTCAATACAGAATCTCCGGAACGTCTCCATATTGACTATGCGAAGGATGCTTACTAATTGACAAACAAAAAAGACTTCATCATTCAAATAACTGTCTAGTTGCGCTGGCAGGAGGCGGTGGATTGCTATGCTGTCTACTTGGACTGGTGCAAACAAAGGACAGCCGATCAAGTTGATGAGAGGGTGGATGATACCGTGACCCGCCTACCTGAAGGTGAACTTGAGGGTGAAGGAGGAGATGTTGAAGTTGAAGACGGAGATGGAGAGGAAGGTGAAGGCAGAGGCAGAGGTGGTGATAGGAGGGTCGAAGGAACTTGGAGCCTGTTGGATTGTGCAGGTGGAAAGTCTCAAACATTCTACCAGCCACCTCATTTGGGCAACATCACAGTCAGCAAGATTGTGACCGATTTTCATGCGACCCGATTTATCGACACCCTGTGCATCTACATGAGTAGTGTTTAAAGGTCCAGTCCTAGGACTGACAAAAGACCGAGGACCGGACCGGACTGGACCAAAAAAGACTGATTTTTTCGGTCCGGTCTTTCCTAGTTTCACTTGGTCTCGGTCTCCATTTCTCAAAAATAAAAAGACCGGTTAAAAACCGGTCGCAACCGGTCTTTTGGGGGGACCAATGTTGCCCCCTATTTGTACATATATTGAAGTATTTACCCTGATTTTCTCATATTTTTACGATTTATGTTGAGTTAGTTATGATATTTATACCAATATATCGACATCACGGTCAATATTGGTCAGATCTCACCCAGATATGGACCGATTACATTATTATTGGCTCTAAAATTAGATGGGGGCTATATCCACATTCGGTACAGCCACCGCTAAGCCCCTTGATCGCTTGCGGACTGCGTTCTGATTGATCTTTCAAGCTGTCTAAAGAGCCATATTGCATTAAATCTTAAAATAATCATATCTCCATCGTGTGTGAACCGATTTACATTAAAAAAATATCAGTAGAAAGCTAAAAGTGTGTTCTATTTTTGGACCATACAAAGACCGGTTTTGGACCACAACCAGACCGGTAAAAGACCAAAAAAGACCGATTTTTGGTCTTTTTCGGTCTTGGTCCAGTTTTTTTCATATCAGAAAATTTCTAGGACCGGACCGGACCTTTAAACACTATACATGAGCAGTCAGGGTGTAACGTTCATGCCGCACATTATCAACACTGTTGATATGCTGCACCTGACGTACCAGCTCCCTTCAATTCCTAAGGATGGTGGAATGAAATCCATATCCGTCATTTGATCTTGCCCTCCGTGTCCTCGCCATGGAGAACACCAGTGGAGCCAGGCTCAGCCAGCTTACCTTGACTTTGCTTTAGTACACACAGATGCTAATGAACACAATCCCTTTACACAAAGAACACCACTCGAAGGTGAGTGGCCCCGAGTCTTCCATAGAGTCACGCCAGTGACACTAACTCCAAGATACCGCCTTACTTTCCATCACCACACAAGTTCACTGAGCCCGTTGCTTACATTGAATGGATGACCCCTTGTAGAGGGAAGGATGTAGCCAGTGGGATGCACATGCTCTCCTGGTCAACATGTATGCATCTCACTCCGGTATTTAGGTCACACAAAGATCTAACTTGGACGGCTGAGAATGTAGTCAATCAGTGTGACCTGTTCTACTTGAATGCGTATAGTGACATACACATCTTTTGTTTATTAAAATTGGATCATACGAATTGTATATAAAACCTTTTTGTATTCGGACTGTGACTAAAGTAGCCAATGAGTGTGGTGAGCCTGAGACAGCTTGCCATAGATGATTGTGTGGTGTGCCAGACAGAGGCCAGCCAAATATGATTGAATCTAGAGTGGGTTGCTGGTGAGTGCTCCAATCGAGAATGGCCAGTTGGTTAGCACTATTGGCCGTCTCATTGAATGCGAGGATAAGGCACGATCACATTGCTGGGAATTGTCTCACAAACCAGAGTCGAGTACCGGTGCCTCATCCACGGTGGCTGTGGTTTACGGTCAGTAGCAGCCCATGTGTCAATGGCAACGGGTGGGCTTGCAGTGAAATGGAGGGGAAGGTTGTCCCGGCACACGCTGCTGTAAGCCGATGTAGTAGTGGTGATCACTCTCCTAAGGGTGGAATGAGTCAAGTCACATCTGAGTGAGCAAATGAACAGCCAGGCCACTTACAGGGTCACACATGTGAATGGCCTGGCAACAAAGAAGGTCAGTTGGAATGTCAAGTGAGTTGGTACCAGATATCTCGGGTGGCAACCAATGTGAGATAAACTCAGACTTGATCTGTGAGCTGTGTGAGTCAGTGTTGCTGGCAGAGTCACTCATCAATGGGGTAGTAGCGGGATGCTCAGAGGGGGATCTGACAACTGATGACAAGTAGTCCTGGCATTTTCAAGAAAACTGCTCGTACTTTAGAAGGGTCATTGAGATGATCCGAAGTAAGTTCATACCTAAATCAATCTGTTTGCAAGTTTGAGTGTCATGCCAGGTGACAGGGCCTGCCAATGACCAGGAGGATCATGCAGTTCCATGGGAGTTGGTTGTCAGCTGTTCAGAAAGTGCTTGTCAGGTTCAGGGACCATAGCTAGTGTTCAAAGGTCCAGTCCTAGGACTGAAAAAAAACCGCAACTGGACTGAGCCATAGTGAATCTAAACAGTAAAAAGGATCTGTTCAAATGGATCTGCAACCGGGTAAATTGGACACAGAAAGAAGAGATGAAAATGATTTTTGTGTTCTGTAGCCACTACATGATGTTGTAAATCACCGTTACCGACTGACCAATCTCAGTCTGGATTACAGTCCAACCACAGTCTAGCATCACCGACAGCCAGGACTAGAGTCCGGACATACCGACACTCGGACTAAGGTTAGGTGACCTACCCTCAGCCCTCACCCTCGACGTTACTACATTACCATGATGTTCCCACTATCATTCCATTATCATTATGTAGACCTGATGTCATTTAGAACGAATGTATGTAACGCCTCATGTAGTCCGCCTGTATGTAGAATAGTCCACTTGTATAAATACTCGAGTCAGTCATAGCTGGTAGACCCAGCTTTGACCTCTTGAGCTTATTGCCAAAGTCCTTCGCTTCCATCTCAAATCCTTTTCTCTTTCCAAGTATGGTCGTCAGCCCCCAAGTGCTAGTCTGATAGTCCGACCGGACTTCAGTTACTTCACATGATCTCATACTTCCTCTGGTTGATCGGACATGAAATCCGAATCAACTCATCATTCTTCATCAGAATCAACAGTAACCTCGTGTGGTTCCTCTCTAAGTTTTTTCAAGTCTCTAGGATCTGTCCAAGCTCTCCAAGGTGCTTGTCCAAGAAGCGGTCTTGGTTGTCTAACCCTGAAGGGTATATCTTCTCCATCATCCTCTATGATGGGTAAAGGCTCTTCTTCTTCTTCTCCAAGTTGTTATTCCTCTGCTTCTTCTTCTTCTATCCATTGAAGATGATCTTGCCAGTGGTATGCTTGTGTACATTTGTGCCAGCGAACATATCTCCTTTGTAGCCATTATGCTTGTCTGTGATGACGGTAAGCATATTCTTGTGTTTGTAATTTCCATTTATCCACTCAATCCTCTTTAATCTCCTCTATAGTTGGAGGGTAAATGACGTAACAATAGAGAGATGTATTTGGCTCTGGAACATAGAGTTCCAGGAATTTATCATAATCGAGAATAGTCATGAAGTGAGGATTTCGAACACGAGGGAATGATTCATCTCTGGTACCATTTGTGAATCTAGGTGCAGGATAGTACAAGGTAGCACAAGAAAGGTAAGGAGGAACTTTATGACCAAGATACAGATGTAGGAAAGAAGAAATTGTATACCAGAAATCAGGATAGCTAACGCAGTGCTGCTCTAGCCTTCGCTCTCTTTCAAAGACGTAAAGGCCCGAGAGCACAGCATTCTTGACACTTGTCAAGTAGGCATCGAGCCACTGCTTTTGGGTTGGTGTCAAAGCTTCCTGAAGCGCTAGCCAATCCTGTTCTGTCGAAGAAGAAGACATTATTGTCCAAGGTATTAGCGAGTTCTAAGTGGGAATGACCAATCCTCCTAGAAATGTGTCGTAAGCTATCTAGCATCCAGTCACAAGTGGCTGGATTAGCAAGGAGCACTTTCTGAACTAAGAAAAGAGGATTCTCGCAATAATACCTCATTTGCATCTGTCAATCGAATTTCCTGTTCCATTTCTGTATGGTAGGGATCTCTCTGCCAGTCCAATTGATCTCATTGTATGGAATCATAAAATTCGGGTGTAAGACAGCACACCGAAACTCCTGGCACTGACCATCAGTGTGAGGGAAATGAGTGATATGCATACCCTTGTATCCCTGGCCAGTGGATAAGAGACTGACTCTCTAAGATGAGGATCGTTGTTCAATTGGACAGGAGGTGCCCAACCAATGGATGTCATCAGGGAGAAAAGAGATTCATCTCGAAACAAGTGAGAGTAGAGGATGTTAGATAACCATGCTGGTGAATCCCAAGTAAGAGCGCAAAGCTCCGGTTCCATGAAGCGAACCGGGAAAGTAACTCTGTCGTAATCATGGATGCTCTGCGCTCCTGGCCTAAAGAGAGGAAGCTTGTGGCTCCAGGCCACAGGAAGGTAGTGAGCAGGCCAGAGCTGGAAATTTGGGAGATCATTGAGATGGTGCTCTACTGCCGTCACCATTGCGAGTGCGTTTGGATTGTCGGACTCGTTGTCTGGTCCTTCGAAGGGTAGCACTACCTTCGCCTGTTTGAGGTAAGAGATGTGGCGATAAGGGGACAGAGTCATCTCTCCCAAAGTATATGGAAGTTCGAGAGTGGGCATCTTGAGAGGATCCTGAGAGTCGAGGAGAAAGGACAATGATATTGGATGGCAAGGAAGGAGATGGAACTGGTAGAGGAAGATTTGGAGAGGCTGAATGCAAAGGGGGATCGGAGCATGAAGTGGCTGTGGAGGAATGGCTTCTTGGAGGAGGAAGAGCTGAGCCAGAGTGAGGGCCAGAGCTTGCAAGACTAATGAGATTGTTGAAGATTTGGGTAAGATCTGGTGCAGGAGAGAGTAGACTCCCTTGTGTAGCTTTGACTTCAGCTTCCGTAAGAGGAGGCTGAGAAAGGATGATCAAGGAAGTGAGAGATGGAGTAGCCTCAGTTGAGACTTCTGTTTCAACTACTGGCAAACATCTTGCTACTTCAGCTAAGTCTGGATAAACTAGTATACCTTGAGAGGCGTTTGGAGTGATTCTACATGGCAGTGGCCTAGGATTGTTAGGTCTAGAGTGAGAAGAAGTCAATGATTGACTAATGCCTCTCTACTGAACATGTAAGTCTGACCTCTGGCTGAGGTCAGCTGGTTCTTCTCAGATAATTAGCACATGCTGTGAAGTGACAGGCATGAGCAAATCTGATTGGATCAGACTCTGGCCATATTTTTTACGACTGCTGGAAGTTTCCTCTGGCCTGGGTGATACACCTGTCAGGTACCGGATACCCAGTTGTATGCCTGCAAGACCAGTCATGCATGCAACATGCACCCGGTGGCTTGGCCTTGAAGACCAAGGCTGCCGTGCACTTCCTGCCCAGCCTCATTGGTTGCCCAGTGCTTATTCAATATTATGGAACCCTTCGGAGCAAGATGGTGGGATCAACATATATTATAATGTTGTTAAGCCATTTTCCACCTTGATATTATGAACTTTTGCTAGTTTGTTATCTTTGTTAGATCCAGTCCAGAGTGCCGCACATTCAAGGAGTGGATGAACTGTGTCAAGGAGAAGAAGTTTGCTCTACTTGCAGGCCTCTATCTACATCCTTGTAATCATTGCAGAATTGGACTTGCAGCAGGACTTACTACCAATATGTATGGCAATGCAAGATTCTCTACCTTCAGCAGCAATAACCCATTCATACCTTCACATCTGGCAAGCTTGTGCCAGTGGCATGCCCTAGTCCTAGCTGCCACAGAACATGTCAATGCTATGTCTACATTGGTTAATTGGGCAGCACCCTGCTGTTGGTTGTGCATAGTGATAATATTCTAGTCCAGTTCAAGACCTCTAAAAAGACTGAAACCGGACCAGACTTTAATTGATTACAACAGGACCACACCATGGTTAAAGGTTGCCTCAGATTTTTGAGCACAGAAAGACCAGTTCTAGACCGTAACCAAACCAGCAAAAGACTGAAAAAGACTGAAAATTTGGTTTTTATGAGTTTCAGTCTAGTCTTTCAAGATTGGAAAAATTTAGGACTGGTCTTGGTCTTGGTAAACCAACAGACCACCACCACCACAAACATTTGCAGTTCAAAGACCCAATTTATAATGATTATCACATTTTTCATGATAACCCTCTACGTCCTAGCCAGGCTATCCCAGATGGATTACTATTATGTTTTCATCATTTTTTGAGTTGCTATCTCCACTGCCTTTTGAATTTGCTGAGCAACAAATCACATCTGAAAAACAGGCTGCACTTGATGGTATATCCAGAGACATCAAAATAGCTCTAAATTTGTTCAGCCTCAAACCAGAAGTCATGTGATATGCTTGCTTGCTGTCCTTCATGTTTTGCCACCTACTTACCAGACACTACATCAAATCACTATCATACACAATGTTTGCTTGTTCAAAGCAATTAGTCACCTTGTGGTGTGAAATTACTTTGAGATGCAACAGACTCTTCTTGCCAACACTTGATGTATGTATTTGGTTATCAACCTGTGTCATCTTGGTTGGCAAAGCTTTGTTCATGACAACAATGGCAGGCCCTTCTTAATCCAGCCTCCAGGGTCAGTACACTTTGTGTTTAGTCTGTTTGTCCATTGGTTCAACCCCTACATGAATAAACAAGTTCATTCAACAAGTGCCATGTATACAGAGCAGCTGTTTCAAGCTGGAAAATATTTATGTCATTGAAGTCAGCCCAGGCGCAAAAGAACTTTGCATCAATCAACCTCCCTTGGATGCACTTCATCCACTCTGACATATTCAAGCTAATGAACTTCAGCAAGGAGCTAATGTAACATCCTCCACATTTCTACCCTCCTTTCCTCCCAAACATGGCCAATGACATGGGGCTGCAATACTTGTCAGTAAATTGAAGTAGGTTTCCTGAAAGAGTTGTTCAAGCATGAATGCCTCATTTACACATACACTCCATGCACTAAATAAAAGGCTTGTGTCAGGAAGTATATATGACGATGTGTCAAAGAGTAGTCCCACGCTATTGGTACAAACTTCTATGATTTGGTAAGGACCGATCCAGCGTTCCGTCAATTTACGTGATAGATCCTCATCAAGAGCGAGATATTTGGTGCTAAGCCAAACGAGATCTCCGATTTTGTATTCAGGCGCCGTCGACTGATGTTTATCTGCCTGCAGTTTCATTCATTCGTGTGTTCATTGAAGTGCGTCTTTAGCCTTTTCAAGATTGGCTTTCATATCATCGGCAAACTCCTTAGGGGCCGGAGCTTTGACGGATGTCGGTTCGAAACCGAGACGCAGGGCGAATTTTTTAGTCAACTGGAAGGGGGTGAAGCCAGTTGCGGATGAGCGAGTGTTATTGAAATTAAACTGAGCGATGGCAAGCCATTCGACCCATTTGTCTTGTTTTTCTACAGTGACGAGACGGAGATATTGATTGAGTTCGCAATTAACACGCTCCGTTTGTCCATCGGTTTGTGGATGATATGCCGTGGACATCTTCTTTTCTTTTGACTAGCAAATTGGGGTCCATGATCGGAAACGAGTGAATCGGAAAGTCTGTGATGCTTCCACACATAATTTCTATATAGTTCAGCTGTTCCTTTGGACGTAATGGTTTTCGTGGTAGGCATGAAGGCGACTTCTTTGGAGAATCGGTCTACCACTACTAACACGCTGTCAAAACCATGTGACGCGGGAAAGCCGGTGATGAAGTCGGCTGACACGTTCTTCCAGGGTCCTTCAGGAACTTCTAAGGGTTGCAATTTTCTGGCTGGTGAAAGGTTGGTGGGTTTCATGTGCGCGCAGCACTCACATGCTTTACAATATTCCTGTATGTTCTTCTTAGCCCCTGGCCAAGAGTAATATCTCATGAGGAAATCTTGTGTCTTTTTGGCACCTTTATGTCCGAAGATCAGGTGATCGTGGAATTGCATCATCACGTCACGGCAGAGTTCTTTTGGAACCCAAAGTTTGTTACTATAATAATATAATCCTTCATGGAGGATCGACCCGTCTGGAGATGTGCAGCTAGAGTGTGAGGATTTTATTTTATTGAAGAGGGGGATCTCTTCTGCACGGTCTGTTGGTACATTTCTCAGCGTGAGTGGAGAAAAGTTATGGACATCGCTTACAAAGCTCAGAGCCGATGAGGGCTTTGTGAAGAAGAATGGGAAGCGACGAGCTTTCCACGTTGGCAGCAACTTGTCATGCCGCAACCACATTCGCATGCACTACACTGAGTACCAGGAACGATGCACAGAAGGGGGTATTACCGAGAATTATTGAGCGGTTCCACGTCAGGTACTAAATGACTGAGAGAAAGCAAAGCTCACTGGTTTGCAACAGTCAATGCTGGATACTACAAAGCTCTTTCCAAAAGGCGAAGGGTTATGCACGTATTCGAGAAAGGATGTATTGAAGAGTGTAGCTGAATTTGTAGTCTGCGATGATCAGGTAGGTACTAACTGTGCTACTGATTATTGATTTGAGTTATCGATCGATGCTAACAATTGCTACTTAGTCTCTTTCCATGGCTGACAAAGCCACGTTTCGCAACTGCTTAGTAGCAATGCGCCCAAATGCCACCAAAGCCGACCTTCCCACCACACACGATGTCACGACATACATTCACAATGCATTCTGTTCATTCATGGATAGCCTTCAAACCAACTTTCAGGTGAGTACTATTTCTGAATTCAATTTCATGTACCAATCTGACCGATTTCAGTCTTCAAACATTGGCCTTGTCTCAACCACAGTAGACCTATGGTCTGTCGAGCAAACTAAGGCCAGAAGTTCATGGGCTTAACCGCACATTGGATTCATGCTGATATATGCACTGGAACATAGAAGCTACAGTCTAGCGTGGTTGCATTCCGGGCAATCTCTGGTTGCCACACCGGTGATAACTTGGCTCACTACTTTGTCACTCTTTGCAAACACACAGGAATCATTCCAAAGTCATCGACCATGGTGAGTAGTTTTGCTTACACAAAGTTCATTCTCATCTACTCACCTTTTGTTAGCCATCAAAGCTATTCTGCATCACCACGGACAACACTAGCAACAATGACAGCATGTGCAACAAAATCGAAGACCTACTCCACAAGTACGACATTTACTCATTCAATCCAACTCAACAACATCTTCCATGCCTTGGGCACGTCCTGAACATCGCTGTCACTGGTACTATGTCCGCTCTCACCAACATTTCAGCTGTCAAGACTGCAACAGCAATATGGGAATTTAAACCGTGTTGGCGACTCACGCTCCGACTTAGATGTGGTTGCTACAGTTCGTACACTTGCTATTAAGGTATGGTCAGTCAACTTGAATGTGCTATCATGCCACTGATATCGGTTGCCTAGATGCAATGCTCAGGTCAACGTGTCGAATACTTCGAAACCCTGCAAGTCAATTGTGGCATCAAGACTCCCTTGTCCATTCCGCTACATAGCAATGTTCGCTGGGGTACCGCAGATGGCATGCTCAGCCGGCGTGCATATCAACTACGCCAGGTACATCCATTTTTGTTTTGTTTCATTGTTTTGTTTTGTTTTGTTTTGTTTCATCTTTTGTTTTGTCTCATTTTGTCTTTTGTTTCATTGTCTTTCATCTTGTTATGCTCATCATACTCCTCGCCTTAGCCTATCAATTTGTTTATACCGGCTCTCGAAGAATTGCAGACCTCATGGGAAACGAAAAAAGAAGCTGCCCGATACCACAGATACTGTGACGCAATCAACCGCGGCCTCAAGAAGATCAGGAAATATTATAACAAGTTCGACCAGAAGCCAGTTTACATTCTCTCACTCAGTAAGTTCTATCTACAACATGATCTATCAGTGGCTAAGAATTGGTATGATGAGGTGATGAAGATTGTCGAAAAGACAATGTCGGAGTATTGGAATGAGAACCTAGGCGGCGCTGACGGGTCAACAACTGGTAATGGAGTACCACCGAAGTCGCAAAATGCCAACACTGGCAATGTGAGGACCTTGGCAGATGAATATGAGCAGCACCGTCGTGCACTCTTGGTGAGTGCCACCAAGCAATCCAATGGGATGCTCGGGTGGCACACGGAACTCCGTCGCTATCTTGCTGTCATCGAAGATAAGGTTACAAAAGACATGGATATTCTTGCCTGGTGGGTGGTAAGTGTAGCTTGTGTCGTCATTTATTTTTTTACTCATTAATCTTCAATAGACTCATGCTATGATCTATCCGACACAGGCCTCAATTGCACGTGACATATGTGCAATTCCTGCATCGTCTGTGCCATGTGAGCGGCTTTTTTCGGCAGGTGCGGAAGTTGCCACGGACCGTTGTTCAAGACTTGGGTCTGATTGGTTCGAGGAATTGCAATTGCTGAAGCATGCATGGTGGGATACTGTTGTTGACCATGCAGATCTCAATACATCCAAAATTTTCATCGAGGAGTTCAAAGAGCTCCATCACATTGACACAGAGTTTGCAGCACTCAACTTGGGGGAGTCGGAGCTGATACTGGTCGAGTAGTTTGAGTTGCACATTTGTAGTAAATAGGTTGACAAATTACCAGTTTGAACCGGTTTTCTATCGGTTTTATGATTGTGGATATTGGGTATAACTATAACTGTGACTGAGCATCATTGGCTGTGACCGTGACCGGACGGTTCGGTTACAGTCAGTTACAGTCCAGTTAAGTTACGGTTTTTTTCCGGTTATGTAACTGAACCTTTGAACACTTTGGGTATAACTATAACTGTGACTGAGCATCATTGGCTGTGACCGTGACCGGACGGTTCGGTTACAGTCAGTTACAGTCCAGTTAAGTTACGGTTTTTTTCCGGTTATGTAACTGAACCTTTGAACGCTCCACAGTCCTGCCACAGTGTTATCACATACTAGTATCATCACATCACATCGCGCACGAGCCTGAAAAGGGAAAATCAATCCATATAATATCACTTTGCAGATGATCTCCCTCTTCGCGGCAAGCACATCTAGTGATATTGTCCACAGCCTCCTCCTGGGTCACTCCGTCAGTACAAAGCCCTGACTCGCCGGGTTCGTCAGGTTCATCCTCCAGTAGCATATGTGC
Source organism: Leccinum obscurum (assembly GCA_038091815.1). Taxonomy (NCBI): domain Eukaryota; kingdom Fungi; phylum Basidiomycota; class Agaricomycetes; order Boletales; family Boletaceae; genus Leccinum; species Leccinum obscurum. Next base: position 5,859 of record JBBPPF010000023.1, on the reverse strand, counting down.
ATCAAGCTTTACTCTGCTCGTGAATGTAAGGCAGCGCTTCCTGAAATTATACTTCACCATTTGAAGGGCCTCCATAAGCGTGGGGCTAATCCAGTTGCATTTCTTGGTATCAGTCTCCGTGCTAGACGAAAAAACATGTTTGCATGGAACCAACAATGCCTGGATGAGGAGATAATCCATGGCAATAGCAAATATTGTGGGGAAGTTGAGGAGTTTATTCTATAGTCGCCATACGTAAATAAATTTCTGCCAATTGTAATGTACTTACCTTCCAGAACCTTAAAGGATCAGTACCTTCATCCCAAAGGTCCCCATTGGTATACGAGTAGTATTCTTTGTCTGTCGACATCATTCCACGCAATCAAGGGCCGGATTGTCCAAGGCTCATCATGTCTTTGATGCCAAAATGTGCTGCGAGTGAGTTTATTGTGTGGATTGGGGTTTTCGCCTTTTTCTGAGCCATTGTGGACGTTGGGGCTCTCTGTCGGTATTCCTCCATCTATAGTTTCAAGTGTCATTACACTAATGTAGGGGTTAACATTGCCCACATACCAATTTTAAGACCATCTCCTCAGCCGACGCAACGTACTCTTCATCCCAATAACTTTTGATCCAGGACAAGTGCACTGTGGGATCCACGATTGCAATGGTCAAATAGTTTACACTTTACTAAGAATGATATTTAGAAACTTACACATTGTGATTACGTAGGCCTGTGTATTGTCCATACACTTGTAATACTGAGTCGCCTTTTCAAGGCCGACATCTGTCCATGGTCGCAAATGAGGGTTAGTTGTCCCGAGGGCCTTCCAAGCAGACATGAAAAGTTCAAAGCAGTGGCGCTCCCCAGACATGGCAGAGTTTCGCTTGACATACATTGTTGTACTTTGTGCGGGACCTAATGAGATTGTACACTCCAAGGATACCCAGGGGTACTTAGGGGCTATTAAAAGTCCCACTTTGGTGACCTCATGTCAGACTTTTCATCACTATAATGGTCTAACATCATATTTGAACACATAAGTATCAGGGGTATATAGGGGTAAACCCTTGAGGGTCTACCCAAGGGTACCCCTTGAGTGTACCCTTACCCTTCATGAAGGGTACTACCCTTGAGGGGTATGGGTAGGGGTATGGGCCTTAGTACCCAGGGGTTACTCTTGCTCTTGCCTATACACCGTGACCCGAGTTTCAAAGAAAAAGGTTACCTGAAGAATGTATTCAAAATCAGCTAGAACACCCCGTTGTGATTCGGATACTAACTCATATCCTTGTAACTCTCTTTGATTCGGGAGTGTGAGGAAGTAATTGATCACCTGCCAGAGTGGGAGTACTAAGCCAATCGAGTACAAACATTGGATGCGAAGTTACATACCGGATGCAAAGCTCTTAGACGATTGATTATTGCATAAGTAGAATCCCAGCAGGACTTAGCATCCTGAAGAAGTTCGAGCTCAGGTACTCGTTCCACCATGCCCGTAGAACACTTGAACCAATTTTTCAAATTACTACCTGTCTTGAATCAGATTGATGATATCTGTGAATTCATCCTGACGTAGGCTGGATACACAAATGTTCTGGACAATGTCATGGCCCATTGCCACTGGATCTGATTTGACGGCTTCCATGTATGCTTCGCATTCTTCTTCATCAGGAAAAGCATGAACCCACGCTTCAGTGATATCTGCGTGATCAGTATTCATGAAGCTCTTGATGACATACGTGACACATATATGCATGACATGGGGGAAACACATCACAAGATGGTCGAGACCGTCGAACTCTACCTCACAAGCATGAAGTAGAGCCTCCAGTTCTTGGCATACACGATCTATTGTTACTCGCATTGTCCATTGTGAAATGCCCAACCTGCGACAATGTAAAGTAAGGATTTTAGTTAGCTACCTAATCGTATCAGTTATATAACACTTACATTTGCAGTACACTACGCCTGATCCAAGAGGTACAAGATGGTCTTTGCAAGTGACTTGTCAGTGTGGCTTCCGCGTATCCAATGAAAGACTATCAATGCTGATCTCATTTTTAGCGTCTTTGTGTCGTGATCCTCTATGATCCAGTGAGCCGTCACCGCCAAAAACGGTTGTCGATTGTCGTTTGACTATATGTTAGCCATACATAAAATGTGTCTGAGAGCGAGCTACAACATGTATGTTAGCTCATAGTTAATGATAGAAAAGATCAGCACATACCACGAGATCACCCTTCAAAATAGAAAAATACTTTTGCCATGTCTTGATCACATCTTCATGAACCTTTGTCCGGTGTAGGATTTGAGAGTCTTTGAGATCTTCACGAAGAAGAAGAAGGAGCTGATGAAACTCTTTGCATTTGACAATGTTAAGAGACTGTTAGACACGTGTTAGATGCTAGTCGAGCTAATAAAAGTATGGATACCTGGTCGTCCGTGACGATAAAGGCGACAAGATGGTTATGCAACTCCTCCATAGAGAAACAAGGAACTGTCGAGCATTCATGAGGGGTTGTGTCATCTGCTGAAGAATGCTCCAGTTGGCCAGTGGGAAGGAATGACAATGATCCACCATTCATTAACGCGTCTCGAATTTCGCTCAACACATATCCGCGACCTATCACACTCTTGACACTCTCCAGCCAAACTGGCCATCTATTTGCTTCCGCCAATGTAATGTATTCCAGGAAGTGAAGGCAGTCAATGTGCCCCCATAGCGCAGATGTTCCTGTGTTGTGGGAATAATGAAATGTACGATCACATTTGCTTGTGTATGTCGTGGCCCAGCCAACGGGATCAGCATCATGTGCTTTCCTATTGCAAGATCAAGTCAACATTATTAGTGAGATAGAAGAACACGACTTACTTGCAATACCTGCACACTGTATCCTCAAAAGTCCACTCAAAAAAATGCCTGATATTGGCTGTAGTAGGTATATTTTCTTGCTCCTCTGGGCTACACAGCGGATCACTGGCAGCAACCAAACTCTGAATAGTATCCTCATCGTTTTCAGTGCCGTGAGTCTATGAAAAAGGGGGAAAGAATGATTGAATGATTGAATATGTAGGATGGCAGTATGGTGCACGATGATCATCGTTAGTACAGCACCGTGAAAAGTGGAAAGGAGGAAATTACATGAGAAATAGGCCACAGAACAGAACACGAGGTGCAGGGATAAGAAGAGTTGAATAGGAATGACAGTGTGGTAGCCGGCGATGAGACAATACAATACGACGATTCTACCAGCTGCTATCCATGTTCAGAATCTCTAACGCGATGTAAGCAATGGGTAGAGGATAAATAGCAACTTACTACAAGGTTCGTGTCTGACAGGATTCAGAGAAGTGCTCTTAGAAGCAGTGCGCGGACAAAGAGGATGGGAAAGATGAGCACCTGTAACCTCGTAGTCAGTTTTAGCATGGATGGAACTCAGATGAGGATATACGCTGATCGATTGAAGAGGTTTTTGCCATGTTGCGAGCAGCCAGAACCTAGTTTGAGCCAGCTTCGGAGCTGGGACTTGAACGGAAAAAGCCGAGGCTGTGCGTAATTTTTGCCACAGCTCGGCTTGAATCAATGACAGCTGCAGCTTGGAGTCAATGAAAAGCTGGAGCTGCAGCAATGCTACATGATACATGCCAGTGCAAACAATAATGAGTGGAAGACCACCATTATCCATATATGAAGTCACCTTGCCCAAGGAAGCTGTTGTTTTTTTGTGTGCAAATGTGCAGATCAAACCGGACTTGCAGGCTGTTGAGGGCACTGCTGCTCACCGTGTGAAGACTGTGGGAAGACAATTGTCTGATTTGGTGTGTTCACAGGGGCCGCTAGGCAAATGATTTTTATTAATTCATGTTCAAGTTTCCCAAGACATTGCCATACAGCAATATGCAAGACATCACAATCATTGGTATGGTGATCTACACAGGCCTCGATGATGAAGCCCGTAACGGCGTGGCCTTCTTTGATGGGAGTGATCATGCACAATTTGTTTTGCAACATACTGGCATATCAGCAAAAGCGATTTGGAAGATGATAGAGACATGTTTCAGGTACATTTGTGCACCATCTGTAATATCATTATACCTCCCTTATGTGCTTGCATAAATTGCCCAACTGATCAAACATCACACATAGTTTGCAGTGTCTTTTCTCTGTGCTAGGCCTAATCCCTTGGGAAACTAGAAGATCTCCTCACTGTCTTTACATGCGGGTATACTGTCGAAGACCTGTAGGAAACCTAGTTTACCCATGGATTATTGACCAGTCTGGTCATCCGATTAATTTTGCACCTAGCCACAGTGGCACAGGGATTGCCATACCTGATTCAAACCAACGATCTGATGTTTCCACTGTGGTTCTGTCTTCTATTTTTGTTTTTGTTTTTGTTTTTTTGTAACACTGCTCCCTCTGCTTCCCCTCCCCTCCCTCTAGCTGCCTTTTATAAACTGGACCAACATGATGTCTTTTGCCACAACTGAGTGAGTTCCATACACATTTAATTGAACTCCCAGCCAATGAATCCAATGTTGAACCACCTGGAGACCAAACTTCTAGCCCCACTATCAATCTAGTCGAAAGGCTGCAAAGAAACTGGGTAAAAGGACCAATATCGTCTCTAGTTCCTCAACAGCCACCTGGATGGATACCTTGCCATTACTACCAATGGCTATTTACAATTAGATGGAGTTGGACAGGCCTGGGATAAATGGGTTCTGTTACGATTGTCTCCAAGGTTCACTATGTATCTCTTTTCTCTCTCGTTTCCCTTTGCTTGCCACCTTTACCTTGTATTCACAATGTATCTTAGACCTTGGGTGATTTCGCACACTTCACATCACTGATGGTCCACTCTTCCTGATTCCATTCCTATTCTTTCCTCTTGTTGATCCGATATCTCCCTATCTCTATGGTTATCTTCTGACTCATGATGATATCATTCATCAATCTTCGCCTGCTGTACGCATAGCATTATGCAGCTTCTGACTCATTCCTCGCTGCAGATGACTCTTCCATTCCTTGCGATTTCATCACCTTCCATCTCATAGTACTTAAGGACTTTCCTCTTCATTTGTATTCTCTTAAGCTAGAGCTACTTGAAATCCCACTCAGTATCCTCTACGAAATCTCGAGTACCTTCGTCCTTCGTCCCTCAGTCCTCTGCCCTTCTTGGGTGTGTCCTTTAGCCTTAGTCTTCGAGTGACGAGACTCTTCGTGAGTTCCTCCTCGAAAGAACACTTAGTCCTCCGGCTTCGCCAGGCATTAAGTCTGCTCGGCCTATCCTTAATCTTAGCCTTTGCCTTCAAGTTTACAACTGACCCTACCCGGGCCAGCTGTAACAGGTTCTACAGTCTTGTGGCTAGTGTTTGAAAGTCCGGTCCGGTCTGGTCTTTTGCCTTTTTTGGAAAAGACCAGACCCAGACCAGTCCTAGAAATTTTCTGATATGAAAAAAACTGGACCAAGACCGAAAAAGACCAAAAATCGGTCTTTTTTGGTCTTTTACCGGTCTGGTTGCGGTCCAAAACCGGTCTTTGTATGGTCCAAAAATAGAACACACTTTTAGCTTTCTACTGATATTTTTTTTATGTAAATCGGTTCACACACGATGGAGATATGATTATTTTAAGATTTAATGCAATATGGCTCTTTAGACAGCTTGAAAGATCAATCAGAACGCTGTCCGCAAGCGATTGGGGGGCTTAGCGGTGGCTGTACTGAATGTAGATATAGCCCCTATCTAAGTTTAGAGCCAATAATAATGTAAATCGGTCCATATCCGGGTGAGATCTGACCAATCTCGACCTTGATGTCGATATATTGGTATAAATAGCATAACTAACTCAAAATAAATCGTAAAAATATGAG